>JAOQIF010001438.1:0-17729 GCA_026260285.1 Colletotrichum sansevieriae
TACTATAGAGCGTCGCTATACTTCCTCCTTTAAGCCTCCTATTAAGGATATATTCTTAGAGATTACTAGCTAGGGTTAGCGAAAAGAGGTCTAGGAGCTTATAGGTCTATCCTAGCTCTAGGAAGGCTTTACTACCTTTAATAAAGTAGCTAACTACTTATATACTATAAATAGTATATTCTTAGCTATTTTGTAGCTAATCCCCTTCTTCCTTAAGCTTGATGTCACAGTCTTCCTACTAGCCTGGGGCTATAGTAGGGGTCGCTAAGACTGCGAGTAAAACAAGGAAAAGAACAATACAAGCGTGAATAATAATAAATAGTATAATAGGTAATTATAGGTATATCGTAATATATTCTATAATAGCCGAGCCTTCTAAGCTTATTTACTAGAAGTCTCCTACTTAAAGGATAGGCGTTAAGCCTAACTATAGTTATATGGAATCCTATATAATAGCTAACTATATTACTAAAAGGCATATAATATATATCCCCCTTTTTAAAAAGTAATCGTCCTAATTGCTATCTCTTATCGATCTAGGATATATATACTTAATATTCCCTTCTCTCCCTCTTTATATTCTAAACGCTAGAAATCACTATAGTATTATTAATTAGGCGTTGCGCTAGCAGAGGAGTATATCAAACTTAGATATCTACTAGCGCTTAGTAGTGCTATTATTATTAGTATCGCTAGGTGCGAGTTGCTTATTGCTAGTGCGCTAGAGACCCTCGATTATAATATAGAGGTTTATAATCTTAGTGCAAAGGCTTGCGATCTCTTTAGTCTTAACTACGTCGATAGCTATGCGAATCTTATTAGCAACTACTTGCTTAGATATGCTATTATTCTTAAGTTTAGCGAGATGCTTACTAATAGCATTAATATTAATAATATCCACGTTAGCTATATTAGTCTCTATAGTATCGAGGCGAAGAAGGATTTCCTATTAGATGCTATTAATAATAGTATTAATATTACCCTTAGCTTTATTAGCGAGGTTTTTTGCGTTTTTAGCGTCCTTGCGGGCTAATAGGTCTATAATTATTAGAAGCCCAGTCGGCGGTTCGTCGCCGACCCGACCAGCGCCACGTCGGGCCGTTCGGATCCACCTATTGCACCGATTCAACCAATAGGAGGGCTAGGACCCTATATGCAAGGACTGCCTATATAGCTGTTATAACTACTAAACCTACGATAGTTAGATATTACGAATAACTATAGTATTACGGAAGAACCCTATCTTTCTAGTATTATTACCTGCGTAGGATAGTTATTCCGATACTAATTAGTAGTTAACTTAACTATTATAACCACTCGAGTTACTATAGATTAGCAAGGTTTATTACTACCTATAGTAGAAGAGACGTCTCTACTATTAATATTACCGCTACTAGCAGAGGGATTAAAACGACCGTTACGGGCTACTATAATAACTATTTAATAACATCCAGGCTGCTTTACGCCTGTATACGACGACCGGTTAAGTAAATAACTATAGCGATAATATCCAGGCTGCTTTGCGCCTATATATAATAACCTCGATGCAAAAAGCTATAATATCGCGAAAATAACGCATACCATACCCCCCCCCCTACCTCCTCTACTCTATTCACAATAGCTACCCTAACTGCTAAGCCGGGTAGTAACCCCCCTCCTCCTCCTCCTACTACCTATAATAGATCTATCTAAGGATCTATCTATAGCGATATCCCTACCCTTCCTAGCTTAAGGGTATTATCTAGCCCGACCTATAGGGTAAGGTTTTTAAGATCGACGAGGAAAGCGATAATATTCCTAACGTATCCGTTAAATAGGTAAATATATAGATAGGTTATTAACTTGAGGTCTATAAGATCAATAAGAATACTAGCTAAGCCTTCTAGCGCGAGTTCTCATATAACTTTATTAGCTAGACTGCTAAACTATTTAGCAAGACTAACTAGAAGCTTAGGAAAGCCCTCAAAGACTATATTATTAGCTATAGAGTATAGGTTAACCTAGTAACTAGAATAATCTCTATTAGGCTTATTAAGGCTATAACTAGACCTAAGTTCTATTACTAGAGCTAAGCCTAGTTAGATGCCTATATAGATAACTTCTTACGATACCTTGCTAATAACCTAACGTTTATTTGCGAGATATTAGTACTAATTATGCTTATACGCTTGCCCTATCTTATAAGACCTAATGAGAACCTCGCCTAAGCTAGTAATATCTACGACTTCCGCGCTAGACTAAAAACCCCGTAGCTATAGGCCCCTCCTATAATAGCGCTAGTAAAAACTACGCCTACTAGCGGAGATAGCGTAGTTAATAATAACTAGGATATAGGCTATAATAGCCTCCTAGCTACGCTAAAGCAGTTAATAGATCTAGCTAAGCTTTATGCTAATGATATAAAGTATAGCGGTGCTAAATACGACGTCTTGGAGGCAAAATTAACTATCTTTCGGGATATCTGCGAGAAGGTCGGGATCTAGCAATTGCAAGCAGCTAGCACCCTCCCCCTTATACTAAAAGGCTAAGCCTGCAATTACTATTTCGACCGACTTAGCAGCGCCTAGTTAAGCCTCCTAGCTATAGTTAAAAAACTCTATAATTACTTCGAATCCTATAATACCTGCTAGGCCTACCTAATGGAGTAGCGCTAAGCTATGCTAACCTAGGTTATTTATAATAACCCCTCTAAAACGAGGATAGAGTGCTTAGAGATCCTCGTTAACTATATAACTAAAGTCTAACGAGCCTTACTACTAGCCTACTACTCCGATCTCGTCCTATAGGACTATATTATTAACGCTTGCTAAGGGGTTAAAGAGTGCTATTTTTGCCTCTTTAACCCTACTAAGTTAATAGAAGGGGTCCTTAGCTAGTTATATTTAGCTATCTTAATGATAACCCGGCCTATAGCCTAATATATCGCTGAAAATAATAATAAGACTAGGGTCTATTAGACTAACCGTACCTACTATAGCAACGGCTAAAAGAATCGTTTTAGGCCCCGTATAGCTAGCAATAGCCTTAATAACGTAGCAAGAGCTAAAAAGTGCTATATTTATAGCAAACCCGACTATTAGTTAATGAAATATACTGACGATGATCGCTATAAGGCCTATAGCAAGTTTAAGAGCAGCTAATACGTCCAAAACAACGCTAACCCCGCTAAATATCACCAGTTTTTAGCGTGGTATAAGGGTATCGAAGACCTCGCAGCTACTACAGCTAACCCTTCTATTATTAACGACCCTATTACCCTCTTTTACTAGTCGTTATCTATTAATAATAACAGCAACGAGGTTAATAGCACTAACGACGAGGCCTTCCTCACTACTACCTGTTTCAGCTAACCTACTATAGTTAATAGTAATAACGTGATAACCTGCTTAGCTAACTAGTTAACCCTCTATGCGATTAACCGCGTTAAACCCTCTTATAATGCGTTAGTCGATAAAAACAATAACCCCGTTGCGATATATATTACTAACTATTATTTATTAACTATATTTAGAGGGATTATCCCTGACTCCAGCGCAGCCCGATATTTAACCGGGGGTTACCCGCAGTTCCTAGCCCTATAAAAGAGGGTTAACTACTAACTTAACCCCTCTATAGCTAGGGCAGCCTCGATCCGCTTTAGCAGCGCTAACCCTATCGAATCCCTCGGAATAACGGTTATTATAACTCCTTTTAGCAACATAACCTTCTACATAATACTAATAAATACCCCCTTCTTATTATCCTTTTATAATATAGACCGACTTAGCATAAGATTCGATAATATTGCTAACTAACTCATTCGTAACGACCTCACGACCCCGGTTATACGACTATAGGGCTACCTATAGTTTATAACTAACTTAGAAGAGGCTATTGTGAGTTATAACTTCACTAACGTCGAATTACGCTATATCTACTATTATTTTAGCTACCTATCTATCTAACGACTCCATAAAGTCCTCTAGCGCGCTAGCTACCCTATTAATATCAACGTTATTAATAAGTTAACGAAGTTTTGCTACTACTACTAACTCTATAGCTATAGCCCCTATTAGTTCAAATTCACGATAAAAGACGACTGCAATTTCAACTACGAGGTTATTATTAATATTATATATCTTAATAGCAACCGCCCTGCCCCCTATATTATTAATATAGCTACTACGTTTAACGCAGCACGCTTTATAAAGGATATTTCTACTAAAACTATATAGCAGACCCTTCGAATCTACTAGATCGATATATACTAGGGCCTACCTAACTAGATAGTTACTAACGCTAGCACCTCCTTTCGATCTGCTGAATTTTACTAATCTGCGTGAGAGATAGCGATCTCTATAAAGGAGGTCCTAGTTAAGGCTTATAATAGCATTAAGAAGGTTAAATAATACTATAAGCTATTATACCAGGCTTATAAGATTATCTAGGCAGAAGATCCCTCTGCTAACCCCGACGTCGCCCTCTAAATAGCTATAAAAGCTATTAATAACGTCGCTAGGCCTAATAGCCTAGTACTAACCCTACTAGTATTCAGAGCCTACCCGCGCCTAACGGACGATTTAGCGCCCTCGCTATTAATTATATAATACGCCTAAGCTATATAGAAGGCTACTAATAAGATCTGCTAACTCTACGCTAGTCGTTAAGTTAACGAGGCTATTATAGCCCGAAATAGCCCTATAACTAAGCCTATATTAAGCTTACCTCTCTAGTTAGAGGTTAGAGTATAGTGCGAAAAGGACGGCTAGAAGGGCTCTTACTAGCTTATCTCTAATAATAGCTATAAATACGTAATTTAACTGCCTAACGGGCTGAAATCCTTCTAGTTAACTATTATTAAACCTTACTACTAGTTAACTAACCTGCTAATAGAATCCGATAGTAATAACGATAGGACTATAACCCCCCCTAGGGCAACTGAGGAAGTCCACGATACTATCGTTATTACTAATAACATAGCTCCTACCCCGCTATAGCGCTAAGGCTAGCCCCGCTATAACCTAGCGCTAGGTCCGACTTTAACTATACTCCTCGCTAAAACGGATATTACTACTACTAATAAGACCTTCCTATCCGCTAAAGAGCAATCCGACTATAACCTCGCTATTAAGTTATATAATAATAGCGTGATTATAACCCCTAGAGAGCTTTTTGAGTAGTCGACCCGATAAGAGATTAAATCCCTTATCGAATAAGGCGTATTTAACTTTATTAGGTATAACCCTGCTTGCTATAGCAGGATTAGGATTTTCCGCTCCTATATCGTTAACGAGGTTAAGGGTAAGATAACCTAGCCCTATGAGAAGTCGAGACTCGTTATTCAGGGCTATACTAATAATAGTAAAGAGGCTATTTTAACCTAGGCCCCTACGATCTAAAGAGCTAGTTAATAGCTAATCCTCGCGATCGCCCTATTATTATTAGCTAATAGCAAAACCCTTTAGATCTGCGATATTACCTAAGCCTATATCTAGTCTACTACCTACCTCGCTCGCCCTATCCTCGCTGAAATCCCTGCCTAAATATAATATAAATACCCCGATAATACTATTATAGAAGTCGTGAAACCCCTCTATAGCATCGCTAAGGCTAGCACCTATTAGTAGGCTATATATAGCTACTATTATAAAGAGAGGCTTAAGATAGAGACTTCGTTATTTAACCCCTACCTGCTTATATTAATAAAAAATAACCTATCTTTTGCTATTATAGGTATATAAACTAATAATACGTTAGGCCTATTAAACGACGTGTTTTCCGCCCTTGAGGAGGCTAAATTAACTAAAGCCGGCTTTTTAGCTAAACCTAAGTAGATCCTCGCTATTAATAACCCCCTTATATTTAATAGTAGGATTGTAACGATTAATAATAGCAATACCCTCACCCTTTGCTAAAAGGACTAAGAGCTTAAGTTACGCCTTATTAACCCCTCTGCTAACGAAGCCATCTAAAAGTAGCAATACGTTAAATAACGCGCCCGCGGCGCGTATATCGTATTAATTTGCTAACCCGAGGCCTATTTTAACCTATCTATTGCTATATAACGGCAAAACCCTATAGTTAATAATATTAGAATCCTTAACTAGCGAATACTCTGGTAGTTATAATCCCTCGATAGAGGCCTTAGTTTTATCCCGCTTAACCTCGCTACTATAAAACTATTTGTTTTTATCAATAGATCTTTTACTAATAATAACGACCTATTATTACAACTAGGTTTTATTATCATACTAGCTAACAAGACTAACGATAATAAGGCTATTAATATATTCGAAATTAATAATAATATCATCTATTATAGCTCGACGAAGTTAAAATGCGTTACCCGTAGCATACTAGCCTCGGAAATCTATAGTATAGTCGCTAGCGTCGATATAGCCTATGCGATTGTAATAACCCTCTAAAAGGTCTCTAATTAACTAGACCTACTATTAATATCGACTATTATTTATACTAACTCGTATTCGCTATATAAGTGCCTCATTAAGCTAGGTATAATAAAAGAAAAGCGCCTTATGATCGATATAATAGCGCTATAGTAGTTATACGAGCGCTATGAGATTGCGGAGATCTGCTAGATCTATGGTAATAATAACCTAGCCGACGGACTCACGAAGTCAACGCTAAATAAAGCCCTCTAATAGCTTATTAATAATAATAAGGTAACGATACGGATAGAGGGGTAGGTCGTTCGATAGTAGCCGGGGATATATAGCATATCGGGGGATAACGATAAAACGTGCGAAAACTACAGTTATTAGGCTATTTAGCCCCCTTTTGTAAGTAGTACTATTTAGTGGTTATCTTGACGAATATAGGCTATTATAGGGTAGGTACCGGTAGTAATAAAAGACTGCTAGTATTAGAAGCCTAGTCGGCGGTTCGTTACCGACCTAACCGGCGCTACGTCGGGCCGTTCGGATCCACCTATTGCGCCGATTTAACTAATAGGAGGGCCAGGACCCTATATACAAGGACTGCCCATATAGCCGTTATAACCACCAAACCTACGATAGTTAGATATCACGAATAACTACAGTATTACGGAAGAACCCTATCTTTCTGGTACTATTACCTGCGCAGGATAGTTATTCCGATAATAATAGTAATATTGCTAATATTAATAAGCGGGGCGATAGAAAGGAGGTCGACACGGTTTATTACAATGAGGTTGCTAGCGATAATTCTATTAGCATAACTATAGGTATTGCAAAAGTATATAGCGAGGACCTAGGTGCAACTAGGGAGAAGCTCGCTATAGGCGTTATTATTAATATATATATTATATGCTTATTTAAGGATATCCTAGATATATCTAATATAGAGGTTAGAAGATATATTCTTAGAAGGCTCGATATTATTAAGGATTTTCTCAATCTCTTTAATAAAGATAGCATTAGGGTAGTATAGAAAGGTGTTATTAATATAAGCTTTTGCTTTATCGATCTGCTAGCGCTAGGCTATAAGGCTAGGGCAGCCCTTCTTAGGAGTCTTGCGAGGGGTAGTAGCTGCGGTTTTAGCTAGGGTAAGCTCCTTAATATTAGTAGTAATACTAGCGATAATATAGACTAGCTTAGTAGCCTAGGTATTATTGTTCTAAATATTATTAGTATTATTATTAATAACCTCCTCGTATTAAGTCTTAGTATCTATAGCAAAGAAGTTCTTCTTAGCTACCTATTTGCTTTTCTTATAATCCTTGCGGGACTTCTTCTTCTTAGCAGCAGACTTACGAGTCTTAACTAGAGTACTGAGGTTAATACTATAGTTACTAACTTAGTTATTATTACCTTAGTTATTACTATCTTAGCGCGGGGAGACGGGGTTAAGCACCTCGTTATTCTAGAGGTTAGCACCCTTATCTTAGCTGCTACTATTATTAGATAGGTAAGAGGATAGGACCTCGTAGTTATTAGTAACTTCCTTATCTTTAGAAGCTATTATTATAGTAGTATTAGTTAAGCTAGTATTCGGGAGGCTATATTTAGCGAGTTAGGATAATATTATTACTTATTATAGGAGGTCTATTAGATAGTATTTAGTATATAGGAGAGAAATAAATAAATAAAAAGTATAAGCATACCTAAATAAAAGTAGGTAGGTATAGTAAATAGAAAGGAAGGTATAGAAGGAGAGGAAAAAAAAAGATTTTATAATAAGGGTTAGTAAGGAAGGTGTATAAAAGTTAGTACCCTCTGCTCCTTCCTATCTATTTCGATATAAGATAGAGAGATCAAGGGAAGAGTAGTTAATAGCAAAAAATAGTAATAATAAAGGGAAGATTTATAATCCTAATATTAATTCAGGGTATATATATTTATCCTATTAAAAGGATAGGAAAACTATTTAGTTATACACGAGGTGCGCGCCTTCTTATAGCTCTTTTAGTATCCTAGTTAAGGGGGAATTTAGTATTATACTTATTAATAAGATCGTTTATATTAGGTAATAGGGAGTCTCTTTATTCCTAGGTATCGTCTTTTGCTATAAAGCCTTTCTATTAGACGAGGTATTTAATAGTAGGTTTATAACTCTTCTATAAGACTCTTTATTTAATAATATAATTAAGTTCCTACTCCTTACTACTATTAACCTCAATAAGCTTTAGTAGCTAAGTCTTATAGTTAAATAGGTCTTTTCCCTAGGCTAGCTTATATAGCTAGGCTATAGAGAGAATTAGGTGAACCCGCTAGTGCTTAGGAATATCTACCTTATAGGCGAGAGGATTAATAATATACTTAATTCAGAAGGTTCCTATCTATCTAGAGGTCTATTTATTATTATATTATCCTAGTAAATAGAATCCTTTGCTAAGTTATATCTAGACTTTATCCCCTTTATTAAAAGTTATATTAGTATAATAGTTATTATATCTCTCCTTATGCAAGGCGTTCGCTATATTAATAAGTAGTAGTACCTCCTTTTAATATATCTCCCTAAGGATAGTAAGGCTCTTAGTTAGGGCGCTCGTTTATATTACTATATTAAGGATACTTTATAGCTTGAATCCGAGTATAACCTCGTTTAGCAATTATCTAATTATAATAGATAGGGAGTTATTAAGATTATACTATAGGGCAGGTAGTATATCGGTCTATAGTATATTAGGGGATTTAGACGTATAGAACTATATTATAATTTCAGCAGTTTAGTTTATTCTTTCGCTTTACCTATTTATCTAAGGGTAGTATGCTATTAAGAGGAGGAGCCTGATATAAAGGGCGTCGAATATCGCATGCTATACTATAGAGATAAACTTAGGATCCCGGTTACTAATAATATAACGTGGAATTCCTTAGTCTAAGAGGAAAAATGCATAGAGTAGGACTATTACTTATTCTTTTGCTCTATAGGTTAAATATCTTATGAGAAGGATTATCTTCTTTAAGAATTTATATATTACTATTGCTAATATATCTAACTCCGGGAAACCTAGCAGGGCGTAGGGACTTCTATAGGATAGCACCTTAGGTATATTAGTAATAAAGTTTATAGTAATAGTATTATAAGGGATATCTATAATAGGGATAGGTTATAGCTATCGTAGTAGCCTTTAGCGGTTAATTTAGTTCTCTTTATACTAGTTATAATAGGCGATATATCGTTATATGAGCGACTTCTTATTATAAAACTAAAAAGTTAATATTTCTACTATTATATAGTCTGCGCTAAAGTAGTATTTTTCGTTATAACTAAGGCAGAGAATCGCAGGTACTAACTTGCGCGGGATATAGAGTCTCTAGGTGCTATTAGTAGCTATGTGAAGGATAAGCCCTTCTAGTAATAAGCCCTAAGGAGTTATTTAATAGCGTTTTAGGGCTCTCCTAGCGGCTCTAGCGCTATTTTCCTTAGTAGTAGCATTAAATAGTAACTACTATTTGCCCGGTTCCTTCTGCTAGGATCGGAGTTATTTGAGAATTTTACTATACCTTATATTATTAGTATAATTATCTATAATCTTAGTAATAAAGTCCTCTGAAATGCTTATAGTTATCTCCCTTATTGCTCTATAGGCTTATGACTTCTCAGCTAACTAGTTAACTATGCTTATAAATCCTATATCGTCGTTATTATTATTACTATAGGTTATTTCTGCGAGAATGTTATTATCCTCAAACCTATTAGCTCGTCCTGAGGCTATAAGTAATAGCAGGCGCGAGAGGGCATTAGGGATAACGTTAAGCTTCCCTAGTATATAGGTAATATTAAGGTTAAATTGCAATAGGTAGTTCGTAGCGCTCGCAAGCTGTAGGTTAGCCTTATTGAGGTCTATAGTCTATAGCAAGGTATATATAAGAATTCCCTTTATAGCTATATAATTTATAAGAATTTATATAGGGTGCTTATTTAATTATATAAGCTTATAGAGCTTCTTCATAGCCTATACTACTACTACTACTTCCGCTTTTATAGCAAAGTATTGCTTTTCTAAGGGCGACGTGACCTTAGATAGAAAAAGTACTAGTTAGATATAAATTTATGCAATATCTTTGCTAGGTATATTAGTACTATTCTATAGGATGCCTAGCTAGAATACTATAAGCCTAAAGCTACCTTTATAGGTATTAACCTTAAAAAATATAGGCTTATTTAGGTTATAGTAGTATCTTATAACCTAGTTATAGAGATTCTCCTAGAGGGTATTCTACGCCTCTTGCTCACTTAGTATTAGCTCGAATAACACCTTTTAGACCCTCTTTATTCAAACTACCTTTAATAGACCATTAGGAAGCATATTTTTATTATAGAGTTTTATAATAAGACGGGTCTTTCTATCCTATAGTAGCGTTATAATAATATTATAATAGGGTATATCATATTATAGCTATCTAGCTATTCCGAGGTATCTCTCGATATTATAAAGAGTTTTAGGGAAGTAGAGGTTCTTAAAAGCTGCGATCCTATCCTTTATTCGTTTAATACTATTAGTATTTATAATATAGCCGAGGAGTCTTATTTTAGGAAACCCTATAAAAGACTTCTTAGGTCTAATATAAAGGCGGTTATTCTCAAAGAGCTTAAGAATAATATTAATATACTAGAGATAGTCCTCGTTATTATTACTAAAAATAATAATATTATCGATATATACTCGAGCAAAGTGCTAGTAGTCGTATAGGAAGCGATCTATAAAACGCTAGGCGTAGGCTAGCGAGTTCTTAAATCCTATAAGGATAATATTAGAAACCTCGATACTACGGGGACTTATTACTACTATCTTATTATAATATCTCGAGTAGATTAGTAGTTAGTAGAAGAACCTAGTAGTATTAAATATCGTTATACGTTTCTTCCCTCTGAGGGTATCTATTATATCGTCTTAGTTAGGAAGCGGGTATATATCTAGGATAGTGATTTAGTTAAGAGGGCGAAGGTTAATAATAACCCTGCCTTTTTTTATACTATTAACTACTTGCTATATAATAAAGAGCGGATAAATAACTAGGATTAGCCTATTACCCTATACTATCTTGCTATTAGTATATATCTTGCTATAGATATTCTTAATAACTTCGAGGTCTTTAGCGCTAAGGGGGTAAGGCTTTACTATAGCTTTCTGGTTTTACTACCCTTTAACGAGCTTAATATATATATATTAGTTATCTAGCATAGGTATGATCCCCTTATTATAGTAGACGTCTTAGTTATTAAGGATTTCCTTAAGTCTACTAGCAAAAACCGCGTCCTAATTATAGATTTTAACTCTATCCTTGCTATATATAACTAGGATATCTTTTAGCTTAGATATTCTATAAGATAGAATATTATCCGCTTAATGAGGTAGTCCTAGGCTAGATTTAGCAGGCAGGGTTATAAACTACGCGCTAGCTGCTATATTACTCGTAGCCCTATTGAATTCATATTATAAGAACTAGCGCGAGTTTAATTCTCCTCCTATAAGGGTAATAATATTTGCGTAGTTAATAAGGTTAGTAGTCTCCTCTATTTCTATTAGAATAATATAGCCTAGCTACTATCCTCTTAGGATTATTATTAGCCTATCTATTATATTTTATATAAAGATAAGCTTAGGATTATCTGCTATAACTATTATATTAACTACGCCTATATAACTAGATTAAAACTGCTAAGTATTAGAGCCTTGCTAGCTTAACTTAGGGAGGTTAATAAAGCTAGTAATAACAAATGCGTCGCTCTATAGGGGAATAACTATAGTATAGGCGTTATTAACTCATCTAGTTACTAAATGCTATCTCCTGAACTAAACTAGATACTATATTCTATATACTAAGCGGAACTTAATTATACCCTTATTAAAGTCTATAACTAGCTTATGATCTTTATAGAACGGTATTCCTAATAGAAGATTCGCTCTGAGGGTATTTATAACTCTAGCTATAACGATAATATAGCTATTAATCTCCACGTTACTAATAATACCTAGGATATAGAAGTCGAATATAACCTGCTCTATTACCTAAAAGGTTAAGTCTACTGCATTTATCCTCTATAGTTTTATTATTTAAAACATAGGATTCCGCGCAAAGCGTAGCACCTAATTCCTATTAACTAGAGTTATTAAGGCGCTTATATTAATATAGACTTCCTCTAGGCTAGCTATATCGTTGCTTTTTATATTAAGGCGGAGATATATCTATTTAGCTAGTATTATTTATTTCACTAGTTTTACCTAGGCGTTAAGAATTTAGTTTTTCTTAAGTAATACCTATATATTATTTGCTAGGGGAATTGCGACGAGACCTGCGAAATTCACTATATTATTAACGTAATATATAGCAAAGTCTATAACCAAAGTAGTTAGGGAGATCGCTAGTAGGCTTCTCGCTATAACTACAATATCTATCGTCTAGCCTGCTGTTTCCTCTTTATATAGTTGCTCTAATAGAGCAGCTAAATTGTGGGGGATTTCCTATATATCTAGCAGGATATAGCTACTATTAACGAGGTTATCGATATTACGGTTATTATTATAATCCTCCTATATATAATAGGCGTCTGAGTCCGTCTAGCCTAGTCTATTATATTTTATATAATATTAAAAACCTAGGTTTCTCTATAGCTAGTTCTATAGGTAGCGATCTTTCTAGTTTTAATAGTTATTAGAGCGCTAGAAGCGTTGCTGAGGTTAATAATGTTTTTAGGGTTGCGGATTATTATGATTATCCTATTAGAAGTCTTAGTTATTCTATCGTCCCTTATTACTATTCTATATTGCATTATCAGATTCTTCTAATATATAGTTAATGCTAATTAGCGCCTAGAGTCTACGCTAAACTACCTTGCGTTTTTTCTCAGCTATATTAAGGTAATCCTTAAGAATATCGCTTGTAGTTAGTTTATCTAGGAATCGCTAAAGCTCTAGGTTGATTATATTATAGAAGACTATTAATAGCTAGCTAACTATAGATATTAGTCCTATCTACGCTCTGCTATATTTAAAATAGTTTTAAGTAAAGTTATAAATATCTCTATCTCCCTTAAGGTCTTCTATAGTAAACTTATATATAGCGATCTATTAGATAGACTCCTATTAGGTTAGCGCAAAACGTTTCCTAATAGCGTTATATAGGGCGTAATATCCTACGTAGAGGTAGTTCTATTATTTAATTAGCCCGAGTTAGTATTCCTACTAGCTAAGTACTTTCCCTTATAGTAGAGAGCTCTAATTCTATATAATCTCTAAAGCTATAGCTAGGCTAGTAGTTTTAGTATCTAAGCTAGAGATCTATAGATCTATCTCCTTATAGTATAGAATATCTTAGTTATAAAAGACGGGCTCTATATTATACTTCTTATTAGTATCTAGCTAAAAAATACTATACTATTAGGTAAATCTACCTTCCTATTGAGTTCCTACGGGCTATAATATCCTAATATTAGCCTCGAGCTAGCTAAATACTCGAAGGAGTAAGGCCTCGAGACCCTAGGCTAGTAGCTCCAGGTAGGTCCCCTAGAATAATAATAAAAATATTAGTAGTAGCGCTAAATTCTACTATAGCAGCTAGGTCCTCCCTACTAATATATCCTACTTTAGCAAACCTATAGTAGTATTATAAAAAATTTATAGTATTCTATAGATTTTTCGCTCTAATAGTCCTATAATAATATCTTCTAGTGCTTTAACTCGTAGTTCGGGGTTTTTTCCGCTCTTATTATAAATATTATTTACTATAGCTCTTGCTTTAATAGGAGGTCCTAGGGGTTTAATATCTAACTAGCTAGATTAGATAGGAGTTGCAACTCTTTCGTCTCTTAGGGGTAAAAGGGTGATTCTATTGCTAGCTCTATAAAGGCTTTCTTCTCTAGATAGGGGCATAAAAAGTATTACTATTACTAGAGTATCCCTTATAGCTGCGATCGTATTAATAATACTAATTAATATAGTTATATAGTTATTAGGCTCGAGTATCTAGTAATAGCATAAATTAGCTTTTGCCTTCTAGCCTATATCGATAATATCTATATAGGGTATATAGTTATTATCCTATTCGAGAGAAGCGAGGTTCTCTATCTAGTTATAAAATTATTTACTAAGGCTAAGGGTAAAGTTATAATCCTCATGAGCCTGCTAGAAACTATAGAGCTTACGAGCCTCGTTATAATATCCGATTCTAGCTATATCTCCTATATTATAATATTCCTCTATAAGAGAGGGATTATTATACTAATTTAATATTAAACTCGAATAATTAGCTATATAAGTCGATAGTTAAGACCTCTATCTCTTTAATTTCTTTAACTTCCTTCTTTTTAGTATATAAATACTTTTAGGAGGGGGTTTTGAGGTTAAGTCCGAGTCCTCTACCTTATTATAAGTCTTCGTAGTATAAGGGAGGTCTTAGATAAGGAAAAAAGAATAAGTCGTGCTACTAGATATTATAATCTTCTTATTAGCATAGGGCTATAATAGGGGTCGCTAAGACTGTGAGTAAAACAAGGAAAAGAATAATATAAGCGTGAATAATAATAAATAGTATAATAGGTAATTATAGGTATATCGTAATATATTCTATAATAGCTAAGCCTTCTAAGCTTATTCGCTAGAAGTCTGCTACTTAAAGGATAGGCGTTGAGCCCAACCGTGGTCACGTGGAATACCACGTGATGGCCGACTACATCACCAAAAGGCGTGTGATACTTAAGCTTAAGCGGGATATTGCCCTATATAATTAGTATAAGGTTAATAAACTAGCCTAGAAGCTAACCCGTTTCCTAAATATCTCGCTTTAAATAGATAGTAATTTATATAATATATATAAATAGTATAAATTGGAGTTTTACTATAAGATAAATAATAGGTATTACTACTAAATATTATAGTAATCTTTTGAGGTAATTAATTTAATTTAGAATAATCTAGTACTATATGCTCCTAGTTTTTTTATTAATTCCTTTACTAAATCGAGGTCTTTCTTTTATAAAGTTACTCGTTTAATATAAATAGCATATAAATTAGCATCTACTTAAATTAATACTAATACTTAAAGATATTTTAGGTATTCCTTACTCTTAAATATATTTATTAAGAACTGCTTGCTAATCTCTTAGAGAGCTTCTATAGCTCTTAATTAGAACCGAATTTAATACCTTTTTGAAATTAGTAGATTAAGTATTATTTTGCAAATAACTCTAGTAAGTATACTTTTTAGTATTAAAAGATCTATTATTTTATAGTATTTTTAAATCTTATAGAGCGCTATAGCTTTATTTTCTTAGTAATAAATTAAAACTAATAGATTATTACTTACTATTAGGCCTCTATTTATAAGTTTTCTAACGTTTTACTATCTAAACTAGTTTCTTTCGGGCTAGTCTTAGCTACCTTCTCTATAATATTATAAGTAGTTAGCTAGTATTAGTATATTTAATAAATTTTATTATAAGATTCTATAACTAAGTAAGTAGTAATTCTAGCTCGGATACTAACTACTAAGATCTAGGCTAGCCTAGCTAGAGCTTATACTACCCCTCTAAGGAGTTTATAATATCTCTATAATTAGTTATTTTCAGGGTACTGCATTATCGCTCCTTTTTTCTAATAGGGTAATCTCTAGTTATAATAGAGAGCTCCCTATCCCTTAGGGGGGGCCCTCTCTAGATAAGGGGCTAGTTAGTAGGCGAGGTATTAAAGATAAATATAAGTTTAGATATAACTAAGGAAAAAGATAGTAAAAGGTATAAAAGTTAGAAGATAAATAAATTTGAAAATTTAGTTTAAACCCTAAAACTAACCCTTATATAATTAATCTATATTATAATATAGTATTTATATTTATCTTATAGTAATCTGCTTATTTTTTCTCCTTCTATTTTAATTATCCTTATCTCTTAAATAGCAAATCTATTAGTATTACTAGACTCTCTAAGTTCTAGTATTTATAAATTAGATCCTTTTTAATTAGACCCTTTTGAGGTAGATAATCCAGATCTTCCTAATATCTAACGACTCCTACTCGATCTCTCCTAGTCCTATCTATACCTCCCGAGTTATAAACCTAATTATAAACTATTATCTTTATTCTTAAAACTATTTAACTTTTTTTATCTTTTTAGAAAACTCTACTTTAGTACTATAAGTAAGTTAAACTTAGTAAATATAACCCTTAGTCTAGGTAGTTAAAGTCTAAATAGAAATTAAATACGAAATTATTCTAGACTCTCCTACGTAGGACCGAATATTAGGAATAATTTCACTAAGGCTATTATATCGCTTCTAGGGAGCTAAAGTTAGTTTATAAGTATTATTATTAATTATTCACCTATTTATTCATTAAGAATACTAATATAAGTACTATATAGTAGCATCTCAACTTAAAAGCATATCTTAGAGTTCAATAGCACGGGTAGGGCTAAGCGCCTATAAGTTAGCTTAGTATTATAGTAATTATTCATAGTAATCTATAAATAGGAATCTGGAATTATCCCTACCTCCTAATAATAAGTACTAGTTTATTTTATAATTAGGATAAATCTTTTACTTAACTCGGTTTTAAATCTAGTATTTAAATACTTTTATTTATTACTAAGTCCTCTTTATTATCTCCTATCCCGAATAACCCTCTAAAAATAGGTATCTAAGGAGGCCTAATATATTTAGTAAGTAGCTATCTAGTTAATTCCTCCTAATACTTAAGTCTCCCTTATAATTAATATTTAGAGTACCCCCGGTCTAAAGTATGCCTTACTTAGCGTCCTTTATTACTATATTAATAAGTAATAGAGGTTATAGAAAGTCCTTCTAGGTGTTATTAATATAAATCATGGATATATAGTACTAAAGCAAGGAAAAGCTATTATATAACTCCTAAAAGCAATATATTAAAAAACCTAAAAAGCAATTACTTTGCGGACTATCTTAGTAGATAATTATCTCGCTTTTAAACCTAAAATCCTAGCTAAGGAACTTACTAAGGATTTAGTATTACTAGTCTAGCTAGTATACTATATTCGCTATTTAGCATATATCTTTAACCTTATTATTAAGGTAATTCTTATAACCCTTAAGGTAGATATAAAGGATGCATCTCTAGAATCTCAACCCTCTAAAACATAGCCTAAGGATAAGGAAGACTCTAATAATAAGGAAGACTCTAATAATAAGGAAGACTCTAATAATAAGGAAGATTCTAATTATAAAGAAGACCCTAATAATAAGGAAGACTCTATTAATAAGGAAGCTTCTAATAATAAGGAAGACCCTAATAATAAAGATAATAAATATTCTTCTATCTTCTTTATATATCTTA
>JAOQIF010001439.1:0-17709 GCA_026260285.1 Colletotrichum sansevieriae
CCCTTAATAAGCTTTTAGCTATACTATAGCTTAAGTAGAGTAATAGAGAAGATATTATACGCTCTACTATACTTCTCTAGGAGTTATACTCTATAGGTATTAGAGCTTATAACTTCTATAACTAGTATAGGAATAAATCTTAGGGCGAGCTTTTGCTAACCCTTTATAAAACGGAAGTTCTTTATTAAGAGTCTTATAATATCTCTAATATAATATAATTATACTTTTCTTTTAATATTTATATTCTTAGCTTATATCTTAGTTATATATTACTAGGTCTTAGCTATTCTTTAGCAAACCTCTATTAGCTTCTTAAGCCTTTTATTAACCCCTTAGGTCCTAATCTCCACGTTTAGCAAGCAGTAGTTAACTATTCGAGGGTAGTATCCTATAAGGGCTTTAAATAGGGATATACTAATAGTAATATATTTGCTATTATTATATGAAAATTTAGCCTTAACTAGTTATATTACCTATTAGTTATACGAGCCTTCGCTAAACTTTATAAGATATATAGTTAAGGTCTAGTATATTCTTTCGGTCTAACTATCTATCTATAGGTGCTATGCAGTAGAGATGCACCCTTTTATATCTCAGGCCTTAGTTTAGTCTCGCTAGAACTAGCTAGTAATTAGTTTATCTTAGTTATTAATAATAACCTCTAGCATGCTATATTAGCACTCGATCTCTTAATATAGGATCCTCGCTAAACCCGTAGCATCTAGTCGCTTAGTTATTACTAAGAACCGTACTACTTTAGTTATCTAATATATAATTACTAGGATTATATTATAAGTAACTCCGTTATCTTAGCAACTTTCTAGCAAGCTAGTTAAGAAGTCTAAAGAAATCTATTAAAATAGGTATATTAGTAGTTCTAGTATTTATAATAGCCCGTATAGCTTATGCTATAGTATGCACGCCCCTTAGCAGCGCGGGCACTTAGCAACGTATTACTATATATCCTCTATTAAATATAGCTAATAAAACTTTTATAAGATTAGCTTAGCTATCTTCTTTACTCCTATATACCCTAATCTAGGCATATTATAATAGTTTTCCAGGATTTCATAGCAGAGGGATCCCTCTTTTAGGATAATAAGTCTTCTTTTGAACTAAAGGATATTATTCTTATTAACTTAGTATCCTTAGTATTCCCTAGTATCCTAGCGAACTTTAGCTATAATATCTCTATAGAAGGGGTCTTTAGCCTATAGTCTTCTAACTATCTATTCGAGATCTGCGCCTAGTTGTAGTATATAAGCCGTTTTATCCTAAATAAGCTCCCTTATTATAGCACATAGGATATACTATTCTAATATAATAACCCCAGCTCCCCCTAAGTCCTCTAGCCTATTGCTATTCTCTCGTAGAGCAGTTAGCATAGCACCTATATATGCTTTTATGCGGGTAATAGTACTAATATGCGTACTTATATATAGTAGCTTATTAATACCTATTATAGGGTAGTGCTAACTTAAGGGTGAGGATCCCTTAACCTTAGAGCTAGCCCTCTAGCAAGGTTCTTATATGCTTCGCTAGACGGCTCGGGTATAAGTTCTCGCAACTACTATAGTTCCTTTAAGCTTAGTAATATACTAGCGAATATTTACTAAAAGCTAGCTAATAAGCCTAAGTTTCTTTCTAAAGGTAGGAAGTATATTATCCACCTTAGTATCTTCTATTATATAATTAGGGTATTATAATAGTCTATCTACTAGATTAGTAACCCCCGACCTATACTAGATTTCAAAGTTAAATACTAATAAGCAGTAGACCTATTGCATAAGTCTTCTATAAATATCCCGCGCAGGTATAGCGAGCACTCCTTTTAGCGCTATATAATCTATAAGTATTACGAATTTCTTAGGGAGTCCCTATAGGTATTACGCCTAGTGATCTAAACTTTCTATAATAGCAAGGAGTTCCTATTGCCCTATAGCCTAGCACCTCTCTATATCTAAGAGCTTCCTTAACTAGAAGGCTACTAGATACTAAACTATACTATACTTCTATAAAAGCACGCTAGATGCTACTTAAGTAGATATATTAGTCTCGACCCTAGTTTCTAATATTAGGTTATAGTATCTTAGTATTAGGGCTTCGGCAAATACTCTCTAAAGTATCTTAAATATAATCTATATCTCCCCTATCTAGGCAAAGGCTCCTGACTTCGTGCTATTCTAGCTTCCCTTAAGCATACTAGTTATAAGGGCTATAATATAAGAATATCTTATAATAAACTTATAATAAAAGTTATAGAAACCTAGGAATACTTAGATATCTCTAAAAGACTTTAGCACTAGCTATTTAGTAACTACTCGGACTCTATCTAGGTCTATCCTAATGCTATCTTAGGTAATATAGAACTATAGAAAATATACTTCTATCTAATAGAAGTTGCACTTCTTTAGTTTTATAAATAGCTTAGCAGCCCTTAGGTAGTATAGGATAGCATAGAGGTCCTTAGTATACTATTCCCTTATATCTAAGTAGATTAGAATATTATCTAGATATATAATATAGCAGGTATTTAGAAGGTTAGTAAGTATTTGGTGAATATACGCCTAAAAAGTTACTAGGGTATTTATAAGCCTAAATAGTATTATAATATACTCAAAGTACCTATATCGCGTTTTAAATGCTATTTTCTACCTATCTGCCTTATTAATTGCAATTTAGTAGTATGCCTCGCTTAAGTTAATCTTTAAAATAAACTTCGCTCTAGCAAGCTTATCTAGAAGCTTACTAATTAGTAGTAGAGGATAATAGTTCTTTATTATGATTTTATTTAGTCCCCTATAGTCTATATATAGTTATAGGCTTCTATCCTTCTTAGGCACGAATAGTACTAGTGCTCCTATAGAGCTAGTTAAGCAGCGTATATAGCCTGCTACCTCTATATCCCGGATATACTTAGTAAGTATTTATAACTACTCTACTAATATAGGGTATATCGGTCTATATAGAGGTTCCTTACTAGGTTTTAGTTTAATATAGTATATTACTCCCTTTAGCCTTAGAACTTTCTTTATATTCTCTTTATTAAAAATATTAGTAAAGTTTTAAAGTTCCCTAGGAATCTTCTTCTCCTGCTTATTACCTAGCGAGTCTTCGCCTAAGAACTCTATATCCTTCTTATTAGGGCTTATAGCGCTTATTAGATATATAATATAAGGCTATTAGCTATTCTCTATAATCTCTTAGATAATTGCTTCTAGCTTAGCGAGCAAGAGGGGTTTATATAACTAAGTATATATATAAGTATCTATATAGATACCTTCCTATCTTATTAAATTATTAGATAGAAGGATATCTCCTGCTCCTTTGGGGCGAGGGCTTATAATAAAAGCCTAGCAAATCTTCTATAAGTAACTCTAACTATCTATAAGGAAGAATATAAGCTAGTAGATCTTACTTATAAGTATAAGCCTTCCCTAGAAATCCACTAATTCAGGGGCTATAATACTAATAGCCTCCTTTAGTTAGAGCCTCTCGAAGAGGTCTTCTTATATAATATCTACTATTATATAGGCATCTATATTAACCTCTAGTTCGACTTTGCTAGACGCTCGGAGTATTAATACCTATCCCTTAATAGTCTATCCTATTAGAACTGAGGTGATTTCTAGCATAGTACCCCTTGGGGTTATATCTATGCCTACTTATTTCCCGAGTCTTTAGTATTAGTTATACTAGGTATTATAATTACGCTTATCCCGCCCTACCTTAGGTTTAGGTTCTAATTGCTACTTATTAGCTATATATAGGGTTTAGTATAGTTAGGAGAGATATAGCTATACTTCTTATAGTTATAGTATTAGGGTCCCTAGGAGTTAGTAGATATACTACTAGCACTAGGCGTTATGCGAGCATCCGCCGAGTAGTTATTCTAGGATAGGGTCTCTAGGTAGCGATCCCTTGAGTCTATTAACCTAGGGGGTTGCAAGCTGCTCTTATAAGGGCGGTCTAGAGAGCCTAAGTATAGTTACTTATATAACTTAGAATAGCTAGCGGACGTTCCCCTATATCTCCCTTTTATAATCTCCTATAATCTCTATATATATAGGGCAATAGTATATATATTAGTATAGTTAATATCCTGCTTAAAGAGTTTATTCTTTAGGGTCCTAATAAGGCCCTAAAAGAAGGCGTACACCTCTATATTACTAATACCTAGCTTGCTAAGTGCTTAGTTAATAGACTCCTATCAAGCCTAATATATAATTAGTTTCTTATTATCCTTCTAGTAATACTATCTTAGAGTATTATAATAATTCTATTCTTAGAGCTCGGGTGCGATATGCTACCCTCTTATAAAAATTCTAAAGTCTTCCTATTTAGGGTCTATCTAGTTCCCTAATGTTATAGGCTATGCTACTACTAGCGTCTGGACGGTGCCGCAGACCCTAAGGATTCTGCCCTTAATAACCGCTCTCGCTTAACGTTCGCCCTATATCCGCTTTTCCGTTATATAGGGAACTTCCTAGAAAACTTCCCTTCCTTAGCTTAGATTACTATAATTAAGGCACCCCTTAGTTAAATAAACCCGGGCTAGCTCCTTATATATCTAAGCTCTCTCTCTATACTCGCCTCACTAGTTATATAGTATAATAGATAGCAGGTAGGAAATAGAACTAGCAGCGCCTATAGTAACTAGTCTAGAAGTACTACTAATAAGTAAGGAAGCGTTCGAAGCAGTTTATATAGCAATTAATAAGCTTAGCAACTAGCTCAATAGCCTAATAACTATATAGCAGCTTAATAACGAACCGACTGCGGAGCCCTAGCGAGATATAGCAGGTAGCTACGCCCTAGCTCTACTAATACTATCCCTATAGCTAGAGACTACCTAGGGAGTAGGGGGCGCTTAGCAAATAAAACCCCTTCCTAACCCCCCTAAGTTTAGAGGAAACTGCAATAAGTATGCTATATAGGCGTAATAGATATGCAATAAAGTCAGGATAGACCGGGACTTCTTCCTAAGCAATTAGGAGGCTTAGTATCTTATTAACTCCTGCTTAGAACCTAAAGTATAGCTAGTAATCTTAGCCTTCTATAGCTTAGGAGGTAGTAATAGCTTATTCGAGCTAGATACCTTCTTAGTATACCTAGACTATACCTATAGTAACCCTAATATTATAAATAAAGCTTTTAGAAGACTCTTAGAGCTTTAAATAAAGTATAATAAAGCCTTCGCCTCGTTCTTACCCCGCTTTAAATATATTATTGCAGAGGTAGGTAGCATAGTATAGCTAGATAGCGTCTAGATTAACTACCTACGCAGGGTATTATTTTATAAGCTCCTCGACTATCTAGTTAACTACCTAACCCCCTTCGAGTATACTAAATATATTAGCTTTATATAAGATATCATATAGAAGCTAGAGGGATTATATTATATTCCTAACGCTTTATATTAGCTTATAATATTTAGATCGAGAGTATTACCTACTAGAGTAGATATAGATAGGGATACTAGGATAATAGGTTCGGTATATACCTCGCACGAGGATATAGGTAAAGGTCCTAATAAGGAAACGCGCTACTATTTTAAGTATAACTAGATTAGTTACCTATAAAGGGATTACTAGAAGGCTAAGAAGTCGAAGGATAGTCCTAGAGTAGCAAAAGCTATTAAGGAAATAATATATTTAGACTTAGGAGAGGTTAAAGGTAAAGAAGACTCTTCTAACTTAGGAAACGAATAACCCTAGTATAAAATTAGGTATTAGGGATAATAGAGGAAGAGCGGGCTAGTTAGGAATAGTTCTAGTTAGAACATAGTATAAGCAGGCCTTTTATAATATTAGTAGTTAGAGTTAATAAAAGTACTCTTATTAACGCTTTAATAGACTATAGATATAATATCTATATAATAATAGACTACTAGTATACCCGCTGCCTCTATTTACTATATATCAATCGCTAAGCGCAGTAATTACAAGGCTTTGCTAATAACTTAGCTTAAGCTATAGCAAAAGGCGTAGCTATATTATACCTCGAGATTAGAGGCTATATATAGCAACTCTTCGCTTATATAATAAAAGGACTAGATACTAACCTCTTCTTAGGGAAGCTATAGATAGAATAAAACTATATTATTTATAATATAGTAGAGAAGCGGGTATATTATAGGAAGGCAGGGGTTATTATTACCCTTTAAGGATAGAAAGAACCCTAGAGAGTAAGGGAGATCTGGGAAGCCTGCTAACTTAATACTACCTTATTTATAATAATCTACTAGAAAGTTAGTAAGAGCTAGCCGTCCGGGCTAGAAGCAGGAATATAGGTAGTAAGCCTAAGGGATATTAAAAAAGCGCTCGAGGCAAAGAAACCGGAAGACTATTTAGGGAAATTATTATAATATATTTATAACGAATTTATAGAGCTTTTCGAGCTAGCTAAGTTATACCCCCTACCCCTAAGTTATCCTAATATAGATCACGAAATCTACCTCGAGCGTAATACCTCTAGCTAAGAGGTGCCCTTACCCTAGGGACCTCTCTATAATATATCTAGGGAGGAGTTATTAGTATTAAAAAAGATACTTATAGACCTGCTCGATAAGGGTTTTATTTAAATAAGCAAGTCTCCTGCTAGCACGCCCGTACTTTTTATTAGGAAGCCTAGCGGAGGATTATAGTTCTATTATAACTACTAAGTATTAAATGCAATTACTAAGCGAGACTGCTACCCCTTACCCCTAATCTAGGAGACCCTCTAAAGGGTTAGTTTAGTAAAGTAATATACTAAACTAGATATAGTAGCTACCTTCTATAAGATTTATATAATAGAAGGGTACTAGGAAAAGACTACTTTTCGCATATAATATAAGCTCTTCGAGTAGCTAGTCTATCTATTCGGATTAAGCGGAGCCCCTGCAATATTCTAATAATATATTAATAGCACGCTCTAGGAGTTCCTTAATAACTTTATAATAGCTTATATTAATAATATATTAGTCTATAGCAGCAGCTCCCGAGCAGATTATAAGCAGAAGGTATATAAGGTTCTCTAGGCCCTCTAAGAGGCTAGTCTTAACCTCGACCTAGCGAAGTATAAGTTCTCTATAAAAATAGTAAAATATATAGGATTTATTCTAAAGGTAGGCGAAGGTATTACTTATAATATAGAGAAAGTTCGGGTAATTATTAAATAGGAAGCACCTATTTTAATAAAAGGATTATAAAGTTTCCTAGGGTTTGCTAATTACTACTAAGTATTTATATTAGAGTACTCGGGGGTTATAGAGCCCCTTACCCTCCTAATAAAAAAGGGAGCGCTATTTATCTAGGGTAAGGAATAAGAAGATATATTCTAGGCGCTTAAACGTTGCTTCTAAACCGCACTAGTACTATATTACTTCAACCTGCAAGCCCTAACTATAGTTAAGATGGACTACTTAGGGTTCGCTTTAGGGGGGGTGCTAACCTAAGAAGATGCATAAGAATAGCGCTATCCTATCGCCTTCTACTTGCAGAGGCTAACCCCTATCTAATATAACTATCTAATCTATAATAAGGAGCTATTAGTAGTAATCGCTTATTTAAATATATAGGATGCTAAGCTAAGAAGCTACTCTAGGTTTAAGGTCCTTACTAACTATAAGAGCTTCGAATACTTTATGCAAAAGTAATATTTAATAGAATGCTAAAGTCGCTAAGCAGAGTAGTTATTAAGGTATAATTTCTACTTAAAATATTAACCTAGTTGCCTAGTAGCTATACCTAATATACTCTTATACTATAAATAAAACGCCCCGAAAGGATAGGAGGATGAATAAGAGAAAGGGAGGGTAATCTAAATAATCCCTAACTCCGCCCTAGGTAAGGTAAGGAGGATAGCAATAGTTAAGGCCCCTATTATAATAGTATTCGAAGATCTAGCCCTTTAATATATATAGAACGAAGCTTAAGCGGAAGATAACTAGTACTAAGGGGCTTATTCTATAATAAAAAGGAGCGACTAAAGCTTCCCTCCCTAGCTAGGCCTAAAACTATAGATTACTAAGTATAGTATTAATACCCTTAGCTAATTAATATTTAGAGACTAGATCTAGATACTAGGGTTAACGGATAAAAACTACCCCCGGAATATGCTTCGAACGTAGTTAATTCAGAAGTACTACGACTTAATAATAACAGGCTACCCTAGTTAGAATAACACCCTAGCTATCCTAGCCTAGTAATACTTCTAGCTAGGGCAGTCCTCTATAGTCTGCTAGTTTACGAGGAACTATAATAGCTGCAGGCGTAGAACGATTTAGCGATAAGCGAAACGCAAGCTTCTTTAACCCTTACTAGTAGTAGAACGGCTATATTACGATCTTACTATAGATTTTATTATAGACCTCCTATATATAGTAAAAATAAGGTTGAGATACCTTTAGGTAATAGTTAATAAGCTCTCTAAGATAATAACCCTAGAAGGGATACCTTCGATAGATATAGAAACGTGCGCAGAACGCTTTATAAACTACTACTACTAATTTCATAGTATACCGAAGTTAATTATTAGCAATAGGGGTAGTAACTAGACGAGTCGGTTCTAGCGACGGTTCTACGCGCTTATAAAGATCGAATAACGTTTAAGTACTACCTTTTACCTGCAGATAGATAGAGTAATAAAACGTTTTAATCAGGAGATCTAGGCAGTCCTATAGATAATAGTTAACTTCGCCTAGGATAACTAGGAGGTTTACTTACCCTCTATTTAACTAGTAATTAATAGCTACGATATAGCTATAACAAGAGTAAGCCTATTCTTTTTCACCTATAGATACTACGTCGACCTAGTACTAGTAGTATAGCCCGCGCTAGAGCTGTTAACCTCACGCGAGTTAGCTGCTAATAAGTTCGTTAGTAAACTAAAGTTAACTATAGAGTTAGCCTAAGTAGCTATCGCTATAGCCTAATAAACTATAAAATAATTAGCAAATAATAAAAGGATGCTAGCAGAATGCTATAAAGTAGGCGATAAGGTCTAGCTATTACTAGCTAACTTCTATATAGAAAGACCCTATAGGAAGTTAGACTAGCTGCACCTAAAGTATGAAGTAACTAGGGTAATCTTACTAACTATGGTTAAGTTGAACGTTCTAGGCAAGGTCTATAACCGATTTCATATTAGCCTGCTACGCTACGCTATAAATAACCCCCTTCTAGGCTAAGAAGTTAATAATCCCTAACCACCCCCGATTTTTAAAAATAGAGAGGATAAATAGGAAGTCGAGTCTATTCTAGCTACGCGCTAGAAGCGCATAAGTAGGGGCAGGTATTACGAGTTATTAGTTAAATAGATAGGGTATAGTTAGCTTACCTAGGAGCCCTTATAATCGCTCTAAGATAACTAGGTAGTAGATAAGTATAAAGAAAAGTATAGCCTAGTAGATAAGAGTAATAATAACCCCTAGTATACTATACTATAAGCTAAATAGTAGTTAATAAGTAGGGGTAGGATAGAGGGATAGTAGCTAGGCAATTCACGATTAGAGGAGTAGATAGAAATAGGAAGCTCTATTATAGCTTAAGGCTATAGAGAGGTAGAATAGGACCTAAGCAGGCTTTAGGTAGGTAGAAAGCAGGTAGATAGTAGGCGAGTAGAAACTATAGACCTAGGAAGATAACCCCTTACTCCTCCTGCTCTTTATAAGTAGTAGTAGTAGTATTAGCAAGCTAAGAAAAAGGGTTAGACTATTAGAAATAGAAGAAAAGCGGGAATAGGATAAACCTTATAGAAGATCTTAGCTATATCTAGGTAAGCCTAGGCGAAGTAATATAGCTATACTTTATTAAGCTTAACTAGGAGGGAAAGTAGAGTAGTAGTAATAATAGAGGTATTAAGGATAGGAATAGCTAGAGAACTAGCAGAGGGTATAGGAGAGGCATCCGACTTAATAGCAGCTTTAGTAGCGCGCTTTATAGCAGCATAGGCATAGACCTCGTAGTTCTAAATAGAAGTAGCGCGAAGGAGTTCTATATAAGCCTCGATCTATATAGGGAGCTATAACTATTAGTAATAACCCTGAAATATAAGAATAGTAGAGTCTTACTAAGGTCCTTTCGTCGAGGCTATAGCAAGTAAGGCAATCTTAGCTAAGAGAAGCGAACTCTTCCTAGTAGTAAACTACGCTAGGGTTGCTCTAGTAGAACGTTAGCTCTATAGAGAAGGAATAGTAGGGAAGTAATACCTATATTAATATAAGCAGACTTAATAGCCTCGTTAGAATAGTAGATATAATAGATAATATTACTTATAATATAGTTAGTCTTATAATAGTTAAAAGATAATAGGATAGCATACCTCGCTTAATAATATTATAATAAGCTACGATATTACTAGGCTTCTTAGCCTTAGCTATAGTAGATATATACTTTAGGTAAGGAACCTTGCGAAAAAGCCCCTAGGTCTTATCCTAGGGGATATTACTAAAGACGAGCTAGTATAGATAGGGACCTTAGTAAAATATTAGAAAAACGCTAAACGAGCAGAAGAATATATACTATAAGGGGCTCCCGGGCGATAAGATATATAAGAAGGGGGCGGTTGAGGTACTTACATAGCTCTAAGCTAGCTAGGGCGTAGAGGGGATTATCTATAAGATCGAAGTTATTAGGAGCAGCCTCCTTATTATTAGAGAGGCTAGTAGAGGTAGAGTAGTTAGAGGGCTAGCTCTTAATAGGAGGAGGAGACTCTATCTCCTTATCGGAGTTAGAGAGGGGCTATATAGGGTTAATTATAGCGGAATAATAGGGAAAGAGCAGGTAGTAACTTATAGGGAGCGCTATTATAGAAGTAGGGAAAATTAGATTAATTAGATCTATGCGAGTTAGTAATTAATAAAGGTTTAGATATAATAAACTTATATTAATATAGACCGAGGGCGCGCTAAAAATGCTATTAAAACGACAAGTTATTAGCTAAAATAATATCGCAATTAATTAGTTAACTTACTCTAGTATAGGTTAATAAGAGGAGGAAAAAAGAGGAAGCAAACTAGAGGTATAAAAAATCATATTATTATAATTATTACTAGTAGGGTATAGAGCAGCTAGTAGCCCGGATTAATATCGCTCTAAACTAGCCCTTAGCCCGTACTCAAACCTATAACTCACGTAAGAGCTAGGGGAGGGGGGGGGAGGAGGGGCATATATTATAGGCTATGCTACTACTAGTATCTAAATAGTACTATAGACCCTAAGGATTCTACCCTTAATAACCGCTCTCGCTTAATATTCGCCCTATATCTGCTTTTCCGTTGCACGGGGAACTTCCTAGAAAACTTCCCTTCCTTAGCTTAGATTACTATAATTGAGGCACCCCTTAGTTGAATAAACCCGGGCTAGCCCCTCACACCTAACTTATCTATAAGTATTTGCTAATAATTCTACTATTCTATTTATAGGGTATACTCTATTATACTCAAAGCTTACTAGATATACTAGCTATTAGAGCAGCTAGGGCAGTACTTATAAGCCTCTTTAACTATAACGAGCTAATCTTCTCTTATTATGCTAGTAGATTCGCTAGTAAGGCGTGCTATATTATAATTCGGGGGTTTTTTATAAACCTTAGGCGATTGCTTAGCAGGAGCTCGGTTACTTAATATAGTAGTAATTAGCTCCTATTAATTAGCTATTATAGTTATAATCTATTATATTAGCACTTAGCTAGTTACTTTATCTAGCCCTCTAGCTTAGGCTAGCCTATTAGCTATAGCTATAGACGTCTAGCCTATTAGCCCGTCCGGTTTATAGGAAGGGGTCTTATATACCCTATTCTCCTATATATACTTAGTATCTATATAGCGAGTATTTAGTATAAGTAGCCCGTTCTCTTCGGGGCCCCTAGCCTCGCTTAAAGCATAGCTTCTTACCTCCTCTTATTAGCTTGTATTATCTTCTAATTACTTACTAGGGTTAGCTTCCTTATAAAGGTTTATATAGGCTATTTCGCTCCGCTCTTAGTAAATATTAAGCGTAGGTTCTTTAGCTTAATTAGTAGGTATTACTTAGGTATATAGTACTATTATTATTACTAACCTTCCTAAAGCAAGGTAAAAGCAAAAGAATTATAAAGGTATTAAGGGGCTAAGAGCTATAGTTAGATTAAACTAATAGCAGAAGCACCTAAAAGATAGGATCTATATTATTATACTACTTTTGCTTGCTTCCTCTAAGATCCTTTATTTCTAGCCTTTAGTAAGTATTCGCTAAGTCTTTGCTATAAGGGTTCTATGCCCTAGACCTATAGGCCTCTCTATCCCTTCGGCCTATAGTAGCCGAAGCGTCTCTAGTTTCTCCGGTCTGGGTATCCAGTCCCTTATAATTAACTTCTAGCTAGAACCCTACTAGCCCGTCTTTTAACCTAACCTCGCTACTAGGAGCCCCCTTAGGTTATGCTCTTCTCCTATATACTATTTCTTACTTTTGCTTTATAGAGGTTCGCTACCCTATTAGTAATATATCTCTTATAAGTATTTAGCTTTTATAGCTATATCCCTTAGCCTCTATATCTTAACTTTCTAACGTTTAAGTTCCCTATATAGGAATAAGGCTAATTAGAAGTATAGTATATAGGCCTTAGCCTTACTATCTTCTATACTAACTATACCTAAATCCTAATATATTACTAACTATTTAATAAAGAACTATATTAGTAACTATATCTCCTTCTGCCTTATTATATCTAGCTTCTTATAGTACCTTCGCTTTTAAAGCTCGGGGTTAATATGCTATTAGTAAGCAAATGCTATAAAGTTAGCCTAGGCTAGGTCTCCTTCTAGCCTAGCCCTATAGTATTGCTACTAGGTCTATAGGGCTAGGCTTATCTTTATAAGCACCTATTAGACCTACTGCTCTAGTATATTACTAGTATATAGTTAGTTTCTATCTTTAATCGCTTAGATCTAGTTGCTAACCTAGTTTATAGTAAAGTCCTTAGTTAAAATATAGTAGTTATATATAGGGGGCTTTTTATATTCTCTCTATAAGTATCTTAGTACTAAGCGATTAATAAGTTCTCATAGTAGAGCAGTAGTTTATTCCTTATACTACTATTATTATAGATATATCTACTCTATAAGGCTCTCCTACTATTTCTATAATAACCCTATAGCTTAAGCAAGGATGCTAGAGATACTAGCTTCTCGGGGCGTCCTAGGCGGGGTGCCCTATTAGCTACTGCTCGCTATCCGTTCACCCCTCGAGGGGTAGTCTGCTTAGTCTAGTGCTACTTAGGACCTAGTCTAACCCCTCAGGGTTATTCCTCTCGCTATATTATTGATAGGATTATCTATTCCCCTAGCATAGTATCCGCGCTATACTCCTTATATCTTAGGGCTTAGCGAATAATTAGTATTTTATTAGCTAAGACCCTATTAGTTATATTCTATATACCTAGCCCGGAGTTTATTATAATTAAACTCCGTTGCTAAATTATTAGTATATTATTAGTTTGCTTTAGATATTCTAACTAGCGCTAGTTTTTTAAATCGAAGTAGAAGCAATAGAATTATAAAGAGTATAGCTAAAGGCCTAAACTAGGAAAGGCTAGAATATTAAAATATAGATATCTATTATTATATTAGACTATTACTTAATTATAGAGTTTTCTCTAAGGTGTATTTATTCGCCCCTGACTCGCTGACGTTTTGCCGATAGCGTGGCTCTGCATCCTGCACCCGCGATTGTTCCTTACAGTTAATATATTTTAATTATGCTATATTAAGTAGACTCTCTATTAAAGAAGGGAAAGTCTAGCCATAGGGTAGCGTAGCTCTAGAAGGCTAAAGAGTTACCTAGAGATCACGTAACTTAGTAGTTACGTAACTTGAAATTCAGGTAGGTCTAGCTTAGCGCTATAATAAGATTATCTTTCCTAGCTTATAAGTATTATAATCTATTATTATAATAGGTATCCCGCCTTTTACTCTTATAATATATATTACTACCTCGAGTTAGTGTATAATAATATCTCTATTATAGCTAAGTTATAAGTACTAGTCTCTATAACTACCTTTTTAAGGCATCTTTCTTATTAACATAGTATATATATTATATTACTAAGCGTTTAGTATAAGATTATTATAAAATACTACTAGGTCTTCTTTAATATATACTTAAGAACGTATTAATTATAAGTATCTAGGACCTTTATAATAGAGGGTGTATTATACTATTAGAGATAATACTAATCTAGTTTATTATCCTAGTATATTTTTGTTTTCTTTAAGTATTTATAGGATATAAGATTACTTATTATTATATTATAATATATAATATTATTAAGGTAAAGAGTAGCTTAATATCCTTTAAGTCTAATTATATCTATAAACATATATCCTTTAATAAATATTAACTTAAATCCTATAAATATAAAGTCTTTATTATAAGTATTATAAAGGGTTTTAAACTAATTAAGGTTATTTAGAATATAAACTATTAACTCTAAATCTGGTAATGTTAATTAATAGCTTATAATTATAAGCTATTATGAATACTACTCCTTTAGGTCTAGTCCTTCCTTAGTATTATATTAAGAGTTATTAATCTCTTATAGAGACCTTTAGTGTAAAGGTATCGAGGGGCTAAGAGCCACGGTTAGGTCAAACTAATAGCAGAAGCACCCAAAAGATAGGGTCCGTATTATTACGCTACTTTTGCTTGCTTCTTCTAAGATCCCTTATTTCTAGCCTTTAGCGAGTATTTGCTAAGTCTTCGCTATAAGGGTTCTATACCCTAGACCTATAAGCCTCTCTATCCCCTTAGCCTATAGTAGCTAAAGCGTCTCTAGCTTCTCTAGTCTAGGTATCTAGTCCCTTATAATTATCCCCCTTCTAATTATAGTAGTCCCTACTATAAGATCGGGTGTTATAGGTTAGCCCTCTGTTATTATCCCTCTTAGCTATCTAGGGTAGGCCCCGGTCCTTTACTTATCGCTATTATTATCTAGCGCAGTATCTATTTAGTAAATATCCGCTAAAAGACGGTAGAGCCCTTAGAGTTATAGATATAATAGCTAGGCCTATAGTCCTATTCCTTATAATTCCTCTCTTTTTAGGCCTTTTTATGCTCTCTATCTAGGCTATTCTAAAAGGATCCTATTATTTCCTTTTAAACGAGGGTAGTTATCCTTATAGCCTCGTTTTTATTCTCCCGTTATCTTCGCCCTTTATTTAGCGAGCACTTTCTTATACTATACCCTTATAAAGACTTCGTTTTTTTATCCTATTATTTCCTTTCGAAAGAGGGTAGTTATCCTAATAGTAGCTTCGTTTTAGTTCTCCCGTTATTCGCTCTTTATCTAGCGAGCACCTTCTTATACTATACCCTTATAATAACTTCGTTTTTTATCCTATTATTTCCTTTCGAAAGAAGGTAGTTATCCTAATAGTAGCTTCGTTTTAGTTCTCCCGTTATTCGCTTTTTATCTAGCGAGCACCTTCTTATACTATGCCCTTATAATAACTTCGTTTTTTATCCTATTATCCCCCTTCTAATTAGGCGCGTTATAAGGCTATTAAATAGGTCGGATAGTAACTATTATTACTAATTCACTATATCTATCTCCCGGTAGGTAGCACCTATTATAGTGAGTAACTGCTATTCTTTGCTATCCGAAGTTATATCTGCTTTTATAATAGTTTAGCGAGGTCTCTTTAGCTATCTATAAAATAACGGCTTTTTCCCGCCCTAGGGTTAGTTCTTTTCCCTCCTTATTATACTATATTATTTAATAACTACTTTTATATTATCCAAGCCCTTTATTAAGACTTCGTAGAACCTCCTTATCTTTTAATACTTCCTTAAATATTATAAGTACCGAGAGCCTTATTAGCTAACTCCTCGCTAAGTATAGCCCTACTAAGGCTGAACTTAGTAGTAGTAACTATTAGCATGATTAGGCAGGTAGTAGCAAACCCTGCGTTAGTTATACCCTATAGCTCCCTAAGAATACCTAGGTCGTCTGCACCTATTGCTGCGATAGTGATTATATATGCGAGTTATACCGGGTTTATAGTATTAAGTGCTATAGGGTGAGTTTAGCAACTATTCGGTAGAAGTATAGGCTAACTTTTCCTATTTCCAGATTCCTACTTATCTTATTAGTACTACTCGTTTCTATTAGAACTAGGTTAAGCGTTATATCTATGCTATTACTATTAGCTAGTATCGCTAGTATGAGATCTTCTATATCTTTATAGCTATAGAGCAGGGGCAGGAGCTCCTCTAATACCTCTATAACTAGTTAGTAAACCCCGCTAGTCTTAAGCCTAGTTCTAAGAACTATAAGAACTAGCTCCTCGCTATAGGTATCGAGGAGAGTATAGCTTCGTATACCTAGGTATATCTATAGGTTTCGCTCGAGGTAGGTCTCACCTTATAGTTAGTCTCGCCCTTTTATTAGTCTAATATATATTTATAGGCAGCTCGCTAGGCTAAGGATAAGGTTCTAGTTAAGGAGATTATAATATAGCTTGATAATATTTTCCCTACTTACTTGCATAATAAGACCTATATCTTTAAATAGGCTACCTTTCTTAATAAGCTTGCTAATATCCTAATAATATAGCTTTTAAAGAGTAATACCTATATATCTACGCTTCCTTTATAAGAGCCTTTAAAGGTCCAAAGTTCCTACATGCTTTATAATACTTATTACTAAGCTCCTATTACTATTTTTAAAGTTATTAGTAGTAATCCCGCGCCTCGACTAAATTCTCAGAAGAAGGTTAGTAACGCCTTAGTAGTAGCTTAGCAATACTAGGTTTATAATAGCGAGGAAGATAAGTCCTCTACTACGGAGGATAGCAACTCTAATAAAGCTATAGAGAGTAATAGTTAGGGTAGTAATAGTAGTATTACTAGCGAGAGCTCTAAGGAGGAGAGCGATAATAATAATAATAATAATAAGGGTGATAATAATAATAAGGAGTAGTAGTGCTAGCAGAACTTCGGCGAGGGTATAGTAGACTTCTATAGTAATATAAGGTTAGATACCCACAGGGTTGCATTATTCTTTATAGGGGGGGTCTTCTCTTTAGCGTTTCAGCCGTCTTATAGTTAATTAACTTTTCTTATTAATCTATACTACTCGTTATCCTACTTATAATACGACTTATACTACTATTTCTTAAATCTAGCTAGGATTTATAAAGCGTTCGCTAAGTATTCTTCAGGCTCCTAGGTATTATACTCTACTAGCTAGCCTTTCTATTTAACTAAATATAGGGGGCTTATTAGCGCTTCCCTCTATAATATAATATCCTAAACTTCCTATTCCTCAGGGTCTTCTTTAAGGTTTAGGAGCTGCCCCTTAATAAGCTTTTAGCTATATTATAGCTTAAGTAGAGTAATAGAGAAGATATTATACGCTCTACTATACTTCTCTAGGAGTTATACTCTATAGGTATTAGGGCTTATAACTTCTATAACTAGCATAGGAATAAATCTTAGGGTAAGCTTTTACTATCTCTTTGCAAAACGGAAGTTCTTTATTAAGAGTCCTATAATATCTCTAATATAATATAATTATGCTTTTCTTCTAATATTCGTATTCTTAGCTTATACCTTAGTTATATATTACTAGGTCTTAGCTATTCTTTAGCGAACCTCTATTAGCTTCTTAAGCCTTTTATTAACCCCTTAAGTCCTAATCTCTATATTTAGCAAGTAGTAGTTAACTATTCGAGGGTAGTATCCTATA
>JAOQIF010000144.1:0-122665 GCA_026260285.1 Colletotrichum sansevieriae
TTAAATAATATAATATAATAAGGAGGGAAAAGAACTAACCCTAGGGCGGGAAAAAGCTATTATTTTATAGATAGCTAAAGAGACCTCGCTAAACTATTATAAAGGTAGATATAACTTCGGATAGTAAAGAATAGTAATTACTCACTATAGCAGGTACTACCTACTAGGAGGTAGATATAGTAAATTAGTAGTAATAGCTGCTATCCGACCTACTTAATAGCCTCGTAATACGCCCGTTTAAAAGGGGGATAATAGGATAAAAAACGAAGTTATTATAAGGGTATAGTATAAAAAAGTATTCGCTAGATAAAGGGCGAATAGCAGGAGAATAAAAACGAAGTTATTATAAGGATAACCGCCCTCTTTCGAAAGGAAATAATAGGATCCCTTTGGAATAGCCCGGATAGAGAGCATAAAAGGGCCTAAAAGGAGAGGAACTATAAGGAATAGGACTATAAGCTTAGCTATTATATCTATAACTCTAAGGGCCCTACTATCTTTTAGCAAATACTTAGCGAATAGTTACTACACTAGATAATAGTAGCAATAAGTGAAGGACCGGGACCTACCCGGATAGCTAAGAAGGATAATAACGGAGGGCTAATCTATAACACCCGATCTTATAATAGGGATTATTATAATTAGAAGGGGGATAATTATAAGGGACTAGATACCTAAACTAGAGAAGCTAGAGATACCTCAGCTAGTATAAGCTGAAGGGATAGAGAGGCCTATAGGTCTAGGGTATAGAACCGTTATAGCAAAGACCTAGCGAATACTTACTAAAGGCTAGAAATAAAGGATCTTAGAAGAAGCAAGCAAAAGTAGCGTAATAATACTAATCCTACCTTTTGGGTGCTTCTGCTATTAGTTTGACCTGACCGTGGCTCTTAGCCCCTCGATACCTTTATACCTATCCTATTAAGTTATTAGATAGAAAGATATCTCCTACTCCTTTAGGACGAGGGCTTATAATAAAAGCCTAGCGAATCTTCTATAAGTAACCCTAACTATTTATAAGGAAGAATATAAGCTAGTAGACCTTACCTATAGGCATAGGCCTTCCCTAGAAATCTACTAATTCAGGGGCTATAATATTAATAGCCTTTTTTAGTTAGAGCCTCTTAATAAGATATTCTTATATAATATCTACTATTATATAAGTATCTATATTAACCTCTAGTTTAACTTCGCTAGATACTCGGAGCGCTAACGCCTATCCCTTAATAGTCTATCCTACTAGAACTAAGGTGATTTCTAGTATAGTGCCCCTCGGGGTTATATCTATGCTTACTTATTTCCCGAGTCTTTAGTATTAGTTATGCTAAGTATTATAATTACGCTTATCCCGCCTTATCTTAGGTTTAGGTTCTAGTTGCTACTTATTAGCTATATACGGGTTTTAGTATAGTTAGGGGAGATATAGCTATACTTCTTATAGTTATAATATTAGAATCCCTAGGAGTTAGAGGATATATTACTAGCGCTAGGTGTTGTGCAAGCATCTGCTAAGTAGTTATTCTAGGATAGGGTCTCTAGGTAGCAATCCCTTAAGTCTATTAACCTAGGGGGTTATAAGCTGCTCTTATAAGGGCGGTCTAGAGAGCCTAAGTATAATCGTTTATATAACTTAGAATAGCTAGCGGATGTTCCCCTATATCTCCCTTCCGTGATCTCCTATAATCTCTATATATATAGGGTAATAGTATATATATTAGTATAATTAATATCCTACTTAAAGAGTTTATCCTTTAGGGTCCTAATAAAGCTTTAAAAGAAGGTATATGCTTTTATATTACTTATGCTTAGCTCGCTAAGTACTTAGTTAATAGACTCCTATTAAGCCTAATATATAATTAGTTTCTTATTATCCTTCTAATAGCACTATCTTAGAGTATTATAGTAGTTTTACTCTTAGAGCTCGGGTATAATATGCTACCTTCTTATAAAAATTCTTAAGTCTTCCTATTTAAGGTCGACCTAGTTCCCTAACTTATCTATAAGCGTTTGCTAATAATTCTACTATTCTATTTATAGGGTATACTCTATTATACTCAAATCCTACTAGATATAATAGCTATTAGAGCAGCTAGGGTAGTACTCATAAGCCTCTTTAACTATAATAAGCTAATCTTCTCTTATTATACTAGTAGATTCGCTAGTAAGGTATACTATATTATAATTCGGGGGTTTTTTATAAACCTTAGGCAATCGCTTAATAGGAGCTCGGTTGCTTAATATAGTAGTAATTAGCTTATACTAGTTAGCTATTATAGTTATAATCTATTATATTAGTACTTAGCTAGTTGCTTTATCTAGCCCTCTAGCTTAGGCTAGCTTATTAGCTATAGCTATAGATATCTAGCCCGTTAGCCCGTCCAGTCTATAGGGAGGGGTCTTATATTCCCTATTTTCCTATATATACTTATTATTTATATAGCGAGCGTTTAATATAAGTAGCCCGTTCTCTTTAGGGCCCCTAGCCTTACTTAAAGCATAGCTTCTTACCTCCCCTTACTAGCTCGTATTATCCTCTAATTAGTCGCTAGGGTTAGCTTCTTTATATAGGTTTGCATAGGCTATTTCGCTCTACTCTTAGTAAATATTAAGTATAGGTTCCTTAGCCTAATTAGTAGGTATTACTCAGGTATATAGTACTATTATTATTACTAACCTTCCTAAAGTAGGATAGAAGCAAAAGAATTATAAAGATATTAAGAGGCTAAGAGCTATAGTTAGGTTAAACTAATAGTAAAAGCATCTAAAAGATAGGATTAGTATTATTATACTACTTTTACTTACTTCCTCTAAGATCCTTTATTTCTAGCCTTTAGTAAGTATTTGCTAAGTCTTTGCTATAAGGGTTCTATACTCTTGACCTATAGGCCTCTCTATCCCTTCGGCCTATACTAGCTGAGGCGTCTCCAGCTTCTCCAGTCTGGGTATCCAGTCCCTTATACTACTAGAGGGCGCCCTAAGCTATCCTACAATAGCTATTAATATGCTTAAACTAGAAGATAAGCTAAAGGGATACCTCCTAGTTAAATAGTTTCTCTAGCTTAATTATAAGCCTAATATATTATTACTTAAAGCGCTAAAATTACTTATTATTACTAAAAAGGAGTATTAGAAAATATAAGATAGGCTCTTAATAATAGATAAGAAGCTTATAATACCTAAGGAAGAGGAGCTATATATAAGATTAATCTATAAAGCCTATATCTAAAAGCTTATGATATACCTAGGTTAGAATAAGACTATTAAGCTTCTAAAAGAGCGCTACTTTTAGCTCTAGCTAATTACTAATATTAAGTAGTATATTTATAACTATTATACCTATTACTAAGCTTAGAAGCTAAGAGATAAGTCCCTAGGTAAGTCAAGACCCTTACTAATACTAGACTACCCCTAGGAATATATTATAATAGATTGTATATTATACTTACCTAATTACTATAAGTATAATAATATATTTATAATAATATACTACCTATTAAAAACAATAGTCTCCCTTCCTTATTATAAGACTATTATAATATAGGATCTTACCTAGCTATATTATGCTTGTATCTTCTAGTATATAGGTTTTCTTATTATAATTATATCTAATAGAAGCCCTTAGTTTACCTCTAACTTCTAGAGTAAACTTTATAAGATATATAGTATAACTATATAGCTAAGTATAGCTAGCTATATTAAAACTAATAAATAGACTAAGATCCTTAACTAATACCTAACTTAATACCTTCACCCCTAGATAAACTAGTTTTAAGGTAACTAGAGCAAAATACACCCTATTATAAACTTTGCTTAAGTAGTACTACTAAGTAAAACTATAGGGCTTATATTATTTAAGATTAAATAAGGGTATCTATTATAAATAAGTTTTAACTAGGATAAATATATATAGAGGTTTTTAATAATAAAGGAAAAGATGTGGGGGGCTAGCCCGGGGTTTGTTCAACTTTGGGGTGCCTTAATTATAGTAATCTAAGCTAAGGAAGGGAAGTTTTCTAGGAAGTTCCCTATACGATAGAAAAGCGGATATAGGGCGAATATTAAGCGAGAGCGGTTATTAAGGGCAGAATTCTTAGGATCTATAGCACTGCCTAGATGCTAGTAGTAGCGTAGCCTATAATACGTGCCCCTCCCCCCTCCTCCTAGCCCTTATGTAAGTTATAGGTTTAAGCACGGGCTAAGGGCTAGTCTAGAGCGACGTTAATCTAGGCTGCTAGCCGCTCTACGCCTTATAAATAGATAATTATAATAATATAATTTTTTACACCCCTAGTTTACTTCTCCTTTTTTTTCCTCCTCTTATTAACCTATATTAATATAAGTTAACTAATTAATTATAATACTATTTTAGCTAATAACTCGTCGTTTTAGTAGTATTTTTAATATATTCTCGGTCTATATTAGTATAAGTTTGTTCTATCTAAACCCCTATTAATTGCTAACTTATATAGATCTAATTAATCTAATTTCCCTTGCCTCTATAATAGCACCCCCTATAAGTTACTACCCGCTCTTTCTCCATAGTTTTACTATAATTAACCCTATATAGCTCCTCTCTAACTCTAATAAGGAGATAGAGTCTCCTCTTCCTATTAAGGGCCCGCCCTCTAATTGCTCTATTACCGCTAGCTTTTCTAATTATGAGGAGACTACCTCTAATAACTTCGATCTCGTGGATAATCCCCTCTACGCCCTAGCTGGCTAGGAGCTATATAAATACCTCGATTAACCCCTTCCTATATATCCTATTATCCGGGAGCCCCTTATAATACGTTATTTTCTACTTATTTAGCATTCTTCTAACGTTCTACTAGGATCCCTACCTATACTAGCTTATCTTTAGTAGTATCCCCTAGGATAAGACCTAGGGACCTCTTCGCAAGGTCCCTTGCTTAAAGTATATATCTATTATAGCTAAGGCTAAGAAGCCTAGCGATATTATAGCTTATTATAACGTTATTAAGCGAGGTATACTATCCTATCGCCCTTTAACTATTATAAGACTAACTATATTATAAGTAATATTATCTATTATATCTACTATTCTAATAAGGCTATTAAGTCTGCCTATATTAATATAGGTATTACTTCCCTGCTATTCCTTCTCTATAGAGCTAATATTCTATTAGAGCAACTCTAGCGTAGTTTGCTACTAAAAGGAGTTCGCTTCTCTTAGCTAGGATTGCCTTACTTACTATAGCCTTAATAAGAGGACCTTAGTAAGACTTTGCTATTCCTATATTTCAGGGTTATTACTAATAGTTATAGCTCCCTATATAAATCGAGGCTTGCGCAGAGCTCCTTCGCGCTACTTCTATCTAGAACTGCAAGGTCTATACCTATATTACTATAAAGCATGCTACTAAGGCTACTATTTAGTTAGACGCTTCCCCTATACCTTCTACTAGTTCCCTAGCTACTCTTATCCTTAGTACCTCTATTATTACTACTACCTTACTTTCCCTCTTAGTTAAGCTTAATAAAATATAGCTATACTACTTTACTTAGGCTTACCTAGATATAGCTAAGATTCTTTATAAGGTCTATCTTATTCCTACCTTTCTCCTATTCCTAATAATCTAACCCCTTTTCTTAGCTTGCTAATATTACTACTACTACTTATAAAGAGTAGGAGAAGTAAGGAGTTATCTTCTTAGGTCTATAGTTTCTACTCGCTTATTATCCGCCTGCTTTCTGCCTACCTAGGGCTTACTTAGGTCTCGTTCTACCTCCCTATAGCCTTAAGCTATAATAAAGTCTCCTATTTCTACTTACTCCTTTAATTATAAATTGCCTAGCTACTATCCCTCTATCCTATCCCTATTTATTAACTACTACCTAGCTTATAATATAATATACTAGGGGTTATTATTATTCTTATTTATTAGGCTATACTTTTCTTTATATTTATCTACTGCCTAGTTATCTTAGAATAATTATAAGGGCTCCTAAGTAGGCTAACTATACCCTATCTATTTAACTAATAACTCGTAATACCTACCCCTACCTATGCGCTTCTAGTATATAGCTAGAATAGACTCGACTTCCTATTTATCCTCCCTATCTTTAAAAATCGGGGGCGGTTAGGGATTATTAACTTCTTAGCCTAGGAGGGGGTTATTTATAGCATAATATAGTAAGCTAATATAAAATTAGTTATAGACCTTGCCTAGAGTATTTAACTCGACTATAATTAGTAAGATTACCCTAGTTATTTTATACTTTAGGTATAGCTAATCTAACTTCTTATAAGGTCTCTCTATATAGAAGTTAGCTAGTAATAGCTAGACCTTATCGCCTACTTTATAGCATTCCGCTAGTATCCTTTTGCTATTTACTAATTATTCTATAGTTTATTAGGCTATAGCGATAGCTACTTAGGCTAACTCTATAATTAACTTTAGTTTACTAACGAACTTATTAGTAGCTAACTCGCATGAGGTAGATAGCTCTAGCGCGGGCTATACTACTAATACTAGGTCGATATAATATCTATAGGTAAAGAAGAATAGGCTTACTCCTATTATAGCTATATTATAGCTATTAATTGCTAGTTAAATAGAGAGTAAGTAAACCTCCTAGTTATCCTAGGCGAAGTTAACTATTATCTATAGGACTACCTAGATCTCTTAATTAAAACGTTCTATTACTCTATCTATCTGCAGGTAAAAGGTGGTACTTAAATATTATTCGATCTTTATGAGTATATAGAACTATTACTAGAACTAACTTATCTAGTTACTACCCTTATTACTAATAATTAACTTTAGTATACTATAGAATTAGTAGTAGTAGTTTACGAAGCGTTCTATATATATTTCTACGTCTATTAAAAGCATCCCTTCTAGGGTTATTATCTTAGAGAGCCTATTAACTATTACCTAGAGGTATCTCAACCCTGTTTTTACTATGCATAGGAGGTCTATAATAAAATCTATAGCGAGATTATAATATAGCTATTCTACTACTAGTAAGGGTTAAAGAAGCCTGTATTTTGCTTATTACTAAATCGTTCTATGCTTATAGCTATCGTAGTTTCTTATAAACTAGCGGATTATAGAGGACTGCCTTAGCTAGAAGTATTACTAGGCTAGGATATCTAGGGTATTATTCTAACTAGGGTAGCTTATTATTACTAAGTTATAGTACTTCTAAATTAATTATATTTAAAGTATATTCCGAGGGTAGTTTTTATCTATTAATCCTAGCACCTAGATCCGGTCTCTGAATATTAATTAGCTAAGGGTATTAATACTATACTTAGCGATTTATAGTTTTAGGCTTAGCTAGGGAGGGAAGCTTTAGTCGCCCCTTTTTACTATAGAATAAGCCCCTTAGTACTAGTTATCTTCTGTTTGCGCTTCGTTCTATGCATATTAAAGGGCTAGATCCTCGAATACTATTATAATAGGGGCTTTAACTATTACTATCCTCCTTACCTTATCTAGGGCGAAGTTAGGGATTTTTTATATTACCCTCCCTTTCTCTTATTTATCCTCCTATCCTTTCGGGGCATCCTATTCGTAGCGCGAGAGCATATTAAGCATAGCTACTAGGCGACTAGGTTAATATTCTAAGTAGAAATTATACCTTAGTAACTACTCTATTTAGTAATTTTAGCGTTTTATTAAATATTACTTTTATATAAAGTATTCGAGGCCCTTATAGTTAGCAAGGACCTTAAACCTAGGGTAGCTTCTTAGCTTAGTATCCTATATATTTAAATAAGTAATTACTACTAATAGCTCCTTATTATAGATTAGGTAGTTTTATTAAGCAGGGGTTAGCCTCTATAAGTAGAAAGCAACGGGATAGCGCTATCTTTATATATCTTCTTAAGTTAGCACCCCCCTAAAGCGAACCCTAAGTAGTCTATCTTAATAGTAGTTAGGGCTTATAGGTTAAAATAGCATAGTACTAGTATAATTTAGAAGTAGCATTTGAGCGCCTAGAATATATCTTCTTATTCCTTACCCTAGATAAATAGCGCTTCCTTCTTTATTAGGAGGGTAAGGGGCTCTATAACTCCTGAATACTCTGATATAAATATTTAGTAGTAGTTAGTAAACCCTAGGAAACTTCGCAATCCTTTTACTAAAATAGGCGCTTCTTATTTAATAATTACCTATACTTTCTTTATATTATAAGTAATACCCTCGCCTGCTTTTAGGATAAATCCTATATACTTTACTATTTTTATAGAAAACTTATACTTTACTAGGTTAAGGTTAAGACTAGCCTCTTAGAGGGCCTAGAGAACCTTATATACCTTCTGCTTATAATCTGCTCGGGAGCTGCTACTATAGATTAATATATTATTAATATATACTATTGCAAAGTTATTAAGGAACTCCTAGAGCGTGCTATTAATATATCATTAGAATATTATAAAGGCTCTGCTTAATCCGAATAGATAGACTAGCTACTTAAAGAGTTTATATTACGTGCGAAAGGCGGTCTTTTCCTAGTGCTCTTTTGCTATATAAATCTTATAGAAGGCTGCTATTATATCTAGTTTAATATATTACTTCGCTAAACTAACCCTCTAGAGGGTCTCTTAGATTAGGGGTAGGGGGTAGTAGTCTCGCTTTATAATTATATTTGATACTTAATAGTTATAATAGAACTATAATCCTCTGCTAGGCTTTTTAATAAAAAGTATAGGTATACTAGCAGGAGACTTGCTTACTTAAATAAAGCCCTTATTAAGTAGGTCTATAAGTATCTTTTTTAATATTAATAACTCTTCTCTTAATATGCTATAAAGGGGTCCCTAGGGTAAGGGCGCCTCTTAGCTAGAGGTATTATACTCGAGGTGGATTTCGTGATCTATACTAGGATAACTTAGGGGTAAGGGGTATAACTTAGCTAGCTTAAAAAGCTCTGCGAATTTATTATAAATATATTATAGTAGTTTTTCTAAATAGTCTTCTAGTTTCTTTACCTCGAGCGCTTTTTTAATATCCCTTAGGCTTATTACCCGTATTCCTACTTCTAACCTAGATAGCTAACTCTTGCTAACCCTCTAGTAGATCGCTATAAATAAGGCGGTATTAAGTTAGCAGGCTTCCTAGATCTCTTTTACTCTCTAGGGTTCTTCTTATCCTTAAAGGGTAATAATAACCCCTACCTTCTTATAATATACCTATTTCTCTGCTATATTATAAATAATATAGTTTTATTCTATCTATAGCTTCCCTAAGAAGAGGTTAGTATCTAGTCCTTTTATTATATAAGCGAAGAGTTGCTATATATAGCCTCTGATCTCGAGGTATAATATAGCTACGCCTTTTGCTATAGCTTAAGCTAAGTTATTAGTAAAGCTTTATAATTCCTACGCTTAGTAGTCGATATATAGTAAATAGAGGCAGCGGGCGTACTAGTAGTCTACTATTATATAGATATTATATCTGCAGTCTATTAAAGCGTTAATAGGAGTGCCTTTATTAACTCTAACTATTAATATCATAGAAAGCCTGCTTATACTATATTCTAACTAGAACTATTCCTAACTAGCCTGCTCTTCCTCTATTATCTCTAATACCTGATTTTATATTAGGGTTATTTATTTCCTAAGTTAGAAGGGTCCTCTTTACTTTTAACCTCTCCTAAGTCTAAATATATTATTTTCTTAATAGCTTTTACTACTCTAGGATTATCCTTTAACTTCTTAGCCTTCTAATAATCCCTTTATAAGTAACTAATCTAGTTATACTTAAACTAATAGCGCGTTTCTTTACTAAGACCTTTGCTTATACCTTTATGCGAGGCGCGTACTAACCCTATTATCCTAATATCCCTATCTATATCTACTCTAGCGTGTAATACTCTTAATCTAAAATTTTTAAGCTAGTATAAAGTATTAGGAATATAATATAATCCCTCTAGCTTCTATATAATATCTTATATAAGGCTAATATATTTAGTATACTTATAGGGGGTTAGGTAGTTAATTAGATAGCTAAGGAGCTTATAAGATAGTGCCCTATATAGGTAGTCGATCTAGATACTATCTAGCTATATTATGCTACTTACTTTTATAATAGTATATTTAAAGTAGGGTAGGAATAAGGCGAAGGCTTTATTATACTTTATTTAAAGCTCTGAGAATCTTCTGAGAGCCTTACTTATAATATTAAGGTTGCTATAGGTATAGTCTAGGTATACTAAGAAGGTATCTAGCTTAAATAAGCTATTACTACCCCCTGAGCTATAAAAAGCTATAACTACTAGCTATACTTTAGGTTCTAGGTAGGAGTTAATAAGATACTAGGCCTCCTAATTGCTTAGGTAGAAGTCCCGGTTTATCCTAACTTTATTATATATCTATTATACCTATATAGCATACTTATTACGGTTTCTTCTAAACTTAAGGGGGTTAGGAAGGGGTTTTGATTACTAAGCGCTGCTTGCTTCTTAGGTAGTCTCTAGCTATAAGGTTAGCATTAGTAATACTAGGGCGTAGCTGCCTACTATATCTCGCTAGAGCTCTGCAGTTAGCTTATTATTAAGCTGCTATATAATTATTAGGCTATCGAGTTAGTTACTAAGCTTATTAATCGCTATATAAATTACTTTAAATGCTTCCTTACCTATTAGTAGTACTTTTAGATTAGCTGCTATAGGTATAGTAGGTTCTATTTTCTACTTACTATCTATTATACTATATAACTAGTAAGGTAGGCGTAGAGAGAGAGAGCTTAGATATATAGGGGGCTAGCCCGGGGTTTATTTAACTTTAAGATGCCTTAATTATAGTAATCTAAGCTAAGGAAGGGAAGTTTTCTACGAAGTTCCCTATATAATAGAAAAGCGGATATAGGGCAAACGTTAAGCGAGAGCGGTTATTAAGGGCAGAATTCTTAGGGTCTGCAGCACCGCCTAGACGCTAGTAGTGGCGTAGCCCGTAACAAAAGATTAACTAAGGTAATACCTAGTAACTTATATAAAACCTCTATAATATATAAGATATTACTAAAGGGAATATAGCTACAGCCTAGTATTACTATACCTATACTACTAACTATTACTACTAGCCTAATAACTTAGCTATAAGATATACTATTTATATATTAATAGATAGATAGCGCTAAGAAAACTCTTTAAAACTATCTATATTATAGGATAAACTATAGCTAATTAAAGCTACTAGCCCTAGGGGAATATAAGTATTAGATCTACTAAAAAAATATAAACTATTACTTAGTATTCTACCCTAGTAAGCTTTAGAAAGCTACTAGGAACCCTCTACTAAGTTAATTTAAAGCCCTACTACTTACTATTAGGTTTAATAATAAGCTAAAATATAAGGTTATATAAGTAACTATTAGCTAGCTATACTAAGGATATTTATAGTATTATACTAACTAGAAAGGTTATAACTATAACCCTACTTAATATAATATTAAAAGTTTTAAGCACGCCCTAGTAGTACTATAGGATTTTCATATTACTAACCTAGCTATTATAAGACTACTAAAATACCTTTTAGCTTAGCTTCTAGCTATTACCTAAGATAAAAACCCTATTACTATAGATATAATAATACCCTAGTATAACTATAGGGAATAGGAATACTATTTAAAGAGATACTTATATATAGTAATTAATTACTATAGATAGTAATACTAATAAAGGGGGGGTAATATTATAACGCTAGGTTAAACCTACTTAAATTTAGGATTATATAACTATGGAGTTATATAATCTCTAGGCAAGCCTTTAGCCTTCTAGGGCTATGCTAGCCTATAGATAGACTTTTCCCTTCTTTAACGTAGAATCTACTTAATATAGCGCAATTAAAGTATGCTAACCTTCGCCTATTCGCTATCCGTGACAAATTAATTAAACTATAGTAAGACTAGCACTATCTTTTTTAGTAGGGCGCGATATCGTAGGTAGTAGTAAGTAGGCTTTAAATAACCTCAAATTAATTAAACTATAGTAAGACTAGCACTATCTTTTTTAGCAGGGCGCGCCTGCAAAAGTCCGATTACAGAGGTCAGAGATGGGCTGTGGCTGGAGGGGTGCCGAATAGCCAGGATGGGGTGCCGAATATCCCACCCCTAGCGTAAACGGGTGATGCCTCCCTTCCTGTGCTCTGCAACCGGAGCTGATTGTTCAACGAAGTAGACCAACGATTACGATCGATAAGGAGCCTGGCAGCGTCTCAGTATTTCTTTTCTTCGTAGGGTCGACTTTGCATAACCAACTATTGGCAGCACGTCAATACCAAATCTTTTAAGTGACCATTGTGAAGTCTTTCCAGACGAATGGCTGATTTCTGGTGGCTTTGTAATTTTGAGATTTGCGAATCTGCAACTGCTGCAGATCCAGGCTCAACCCGGTGCCTCTCACAAGAGAGGCTTGCCAAGACGAGTAAAGGCGTTATATCGAGACGTCAAACGCCTTTCAGAGACGTACCGGAAGCGGGCGGGTACCACTGTGATGTAATCTCAACGGCGTTGTGGGCGTTCGTGGTACCTGGATGTTTTCGTCTCTCAGGGCAAAAGGCAAGGTATTTCCGTTGATTATATCCAGATTCTGTGGCACGCAGCTACGCCGTCTTTCTCGGCCATACCGTTTCTGAGGACTGGTTCCAAGAACGCCATGTTGTACCCAAGGCACACGAGATCTTAGTGGTAGAGGGTCGTGTCGTAAGTCTAATGTGTAGTGGATTAACGGCTGCCGTCTGCCGGGAGCAGAGTCGAGTCTGCTGCGCTTCATAGGGCTAGGTGTCCAAGTTCGCAACTCATGGGAGGATAACGACGCATTCTCGTTGCAAACGGACGTGTCCCCAACGATAGCTTCGGGCCGGCACCTGTTGGAGCCGAACTGTCACGGCGTCGTCGCTGTGAGCACATCTTGGACTTCCCATGCCGCCGTCTTCGTCTGGAAGACACGCGGGTTGGTAGAGCCGACGCAGGCTCGACGTTTCTTACAATCTGCGATAACTCCTCATGTTGAGATACATTCAACGATCTCAGTCACGTCATCGCGAGGAAGGTGTAATCCTCGCGAATGAGTCCGGTTGACTGGGTATTTCTATTGGATAACGTCAAACAAGCCCCGAAGGTGATTTTAGTAAGCAGACGACTAAGATGAGAGACAAAAGCCTTGAGTTGAGACTAGAACAATGAGAAACATTGAACCTACTATACATAGTAAGCCTGTTTATTAGGACAGTTTCCTTCTTATCACCTGGGCGCGTTTCCAAGTCCAATCTGGTGCTTCTCGACTTGAATTTCGTCTCCATGTTGTACTTCTGTCTCGCGGATTTCCGAGTGGCCTTGGATAATGGGGCAACTGGCCTTTCCTGTGTATTCCAGCCAGACAACAGCAGGACAGCAAAGATGGCTGTGTTTTGCCTGGACGACTTGACTGGGGTATCCAAGAAGCGGACATCCCTACTCTTCAAGAAGGACCCTCCTCTTTCACTGGCGAAGTCACCAACTTCGCAATCGCTGAATCTAGGTACTGAAAACGGGGCCAGTAAGCACAGAGAGATGGCAGTTCGGTTCCAATCGCCGAGGCGGACACTCTTTGACACGGTTGGAACCATTCTGATTATAGTGCGTATCTTCCGGGAAGGTACACAGAAAACTGGAATTCGATTTCATTCAAGTCTTTAATTTCTTTATAACTGGCACGTTTATATGACGTCCTCTTGCTCGAGTAAAACTGTCAAGGCGGGTTGCGCCACCGCTTGGACTGGAGTTGGGCAGCAAGCATACGCAACGACAGGAATCCTTCTGGCTTCAAGCAACTTCCAGAAGCTTTTTCCAAAGAGATTAAGGTGCGATTCTGTGCTTTAACTGCTCTTGAAATTAGAACTCCCGTTCATCTCTCTTTAGGTGTCGCAAACACTTGGCCGGTATGGAGTCCTCAACATCATATAGCAGCTTTAGGTAGGTTATAAGGATACCTTTGAGAGCTTGTATCTTATACTCTGGCAATGAACGCTCCAATTAGGGCTTTTGAGGATATTGTATTCCTCTCTCCTGGCTCCCCAAGTTTTCAACAAGAAGTGCCTATAAGAGACGTTTTCAATCAAGTAATACGTGGGCATCCCTTCATCCGCTGCCGTCGTCCTGTCCTTTTCTCTTGTGGGTATTCTCTAAGGACGAACAAATCCTTCCTTGTGCCTTGGGTTATCGATCGCTGTACCGGAGGCTGTATCTTGTGCTCACCTTAGATCTGGTACAGACAGCGAGTTCGGAAACACTTCAGAGGTGCGTAGCGATCGCCTATTCCTGGTGTCTAGTTAGCTTTTCTATACCGGCGGTTTGAATGTGATATGTAATTGCTTGGTTGATGCTGAAACCTGAGCTCCAAATGGAACTCAAACCTGCTGCATGCAGTTTTCTGGACTCCGAAGATCCAGGGATGCTTAGTTGGGGGCTTTGATATATAGTCTCATGTGCTTCATTTTGCCTGCTCGTAATAAAAGTATAGCCCTTGAAAGATGGATGACTTAAGAGCAATAGTGGTCTCAGAACAGGGCCGTGCTAGTAATCGGGGGTGATAGGCATGGCCCTGGACAATTAGTTCAATTTTGGGATATCTTATCTCGAAGCAATCTCTTGTTTCTTTCAGCTTATTGGAAACGGAATGTTTATTGAATGAAAGCCAATAGATAATAAGGAAATCGAAAAGAAATACTCGCGGCAACAATCTGTATAAATTGGGTCGAAGCCTGTTTTTGTTAGCTTTTTCTTTACACTAAGTGCTGGAATCTTTGTTAATATTTTATTGGTCCGCTAGCAACTAAGCGTCTGCGAACTTGCGTTTACGTATAGCCAGAGTGCTGATGGGTTTATAAAGCAAAGAACTAAGTACACTACAGTTCCTGTGACAGTAATATGGGTTCGCAAAGTGCAACCTTGAGACCGTGCTTCCACTTATTTCCCTAGGTACGATATGTCGGGTTGGGGCACGCTGCGCTGTACGCGAGATGTTGCTCTTTTGCTCCCTAAGTATGCTTTTTAAATCTTTCTTTCGAACAAATACGTGACGGGCCACGTGTCACGAGTCTGGATGAGATCGGACTTACCGGACTACCCTATGGGGGGTCCGTAGAAGGAGGATACCGGGTGGCGCCTCGGATAACGGGCTATGCTAGGAGTCCGTAGAAGGGGAATACTAGTAGCGCCCCGGGTAACGGGCTATCCTAGGGAAGTCTATAGGTAGGGGTACCGGGTAGCTCCCTATATAAGTCCTCTAATCCTCATGCACCTTTATATAATAGACTAGAGGGTTAGAGAAGAATAAACGTTATAACTTTATACCTATTTATACTAACTCTTTCACTCTATACTATACCCTATTTATAATACGTTCTTCTCTCTTACCTATGCTAATAGGGGTATAGACCGTTAGAGTAGTATTATATATAATAACGATGCCTACCTATAGGTCTATTAGGGAGATAAGATCCCCTGCTGGATGGGAGCTACTAAATAGCTAAACTCAGGATGAGATACCTATCGATTAGGATAATAAAGAGAGCACTAGTAAGGAACTAGTTAATTAATTAATAGAGGCTGAATTAGATCGTCTTATTAAGGAGGAAGAAAAGAAGAGTTAATTGAAATATAAATAAGAATATCTTAAGGCCTTAAGAGCTAGCTAACTATTAATCCTAATAGATAACCCTATTACCTACTAAGTAGTTATTAGTAGCAACCCCGAGGCGAAGAAATACTAGTTAGAACTTTAGGGGAAGCACCTCCTAACGCTTAGGTATAAAGGGGGCACCTAGACTAACTATAATTAATTTATATTTAACCTCGATACGCGATTTAAAATAAATAAGATTACCTCAGACCTTAAGAAGGTGCTATATATTACTAGGTGCCTAGAAGGATTAGTAGCAAAGCGATAGACCTCATACCTTTCTATTAGATATAATAATAAGGCGAAGAATATTACTTAGATATCGATAGAGGACTAGTTAACTAATAGCGTAGCTAATAAGGGGTCTAGGATCCTTAGTATATAAACTTAGCTTAAACGGGCCTACTAGTAACTAGGATAGTTATACTAGAACTTTATTAATTATTATAAAGGGATTGAGGCGGAGAGCCCCTACTAATAACTAGAGGAGATCTAGGTAGCTAACGTAGTAGCTAGGTTAGACCCTAAGCTCTAATACTATATTATAGCGAACGGATTACTAAAGATGCAGCTCGAACTTAATGCGAGGGCTAGGAATGCTAAACTTATAATTAATATATAAGTATATAGGCTACTAGTGAGGGACTAGAGGACTAACTATAAGGGATAATAACTAGAAGGCTAAGCTACTAATCCAGAGGAACGGACCGAGACTATAAGGGGGGACTGTAGCTATACTAGTGCTTACTAGGAGCTTACTAAGGACTCGTTATAGGATACTAGGAGGGAAACTATCTATTATAGTTATAATAGGAAAGGTTATATCTCACTAAGGTACCCGTATTATAAGAAATGCAGCTATACCTGCTATAAAGGCAAACTATGCCCTAGCGAACGACTAGAGGAGAACTAGGTGACTATGCGGATAGTTTAGTAGGATAGCGACTAGCTATATTGCTTCGAAATAATAATATAGGTCCGGATTGCAGGTAGCTAGAAGACTAGTACTATGCTTATTGATTATAGAGCTGATGAGAATATTATAGACTAGAGGGTTATAACTAATATCTAACTAGAAGCTAATAACTTAGAACCTATGAGGGGAATATAGGCGTCCAAGGGACCTAACTATAGTATATAGAAGTTAGTTACCCGAATAACTAATAGTGTGGGCATCTAGCGGATAGTTTTATATAACTTTAGGATTAGTAATAGTAATAGCTATAATACTATCCTAGGGATCCCTTAGTACGTATCGGAGTACCCTAATATTAATTAGAGGGAGTTAGGCTAGACCTTTCCCCTATGCGAGAAGAGTATTCGCTCTATTATAACTAGAAAAGAGCTTAGGCGTGTTAAAAATAAAGTAAGAGTAGTACTTATAGGGGTACTATAGATTAACTAGATATTAACTACTACCTACTAGGAGTATAACTAGGAACCTGAAGATACTAAGAATACTAAACCGAAGATCCCACTAGAGTACTAAGATTTTAAAAAGGTATTTAATATTAACCTAGTAGGAACTATACCGGAATTCGGAACTACTAGGAACTACCCTATTAACCTAGAGCCTAGGACTAAGCCCCTATTTAGACTAATCTACCCCCTAGCTGAGAAGGAGTTAGAGGAGTTAAGGGACTATATCTATAAGGCTCTATAAAAGGGATAGATTTGCCTATTAATAAGTTTAATAGGGGTGCTAATCCTATTTATTCTAAAGAAGGGGGGCAAGTTGAGGTTATATATAGACTACTAGGGACTTAACTAGGTAACTACTAAGAACTGCACCCCTCTCCCCTTAATTAATGAAATCCTCGATTAGCTCTCCTAAGTAAAGTACTTTATAAAGCTCGACCTTAAAGATGCTTATTACTAGGTGAGGATCCGAGAGGGAGATAAGTAGAAGATAGCATTCCGCATGCGATATAGTTACTACGAATATTATATTATGCTATTTAGGCTTATTAACGCACCTACTACCTTCTAGATATTTATTAATAAGTTACTTATAGGCCTAGTTAATGTTATTTATATTATGTATTTAGATGATATTTTGATATTTACTAATGATATAGACTCTTATATAGAGGCGGTGAGGCAGGTACTCACCTAGTTAGGAGCTAATAGCCTCTATGCGAACCCCGATAAGTGCGAATTCTATAAGGAATAGATTAACTTTCTTAGGTTCGTAGTTTTATTAGATAGTATTACTATAGAATAGGAGAGGGTCTAGGTAATCGCTAAGTAGCTAGTACCTACTATAATATAATAAATTTAGCAATTTCTAGGATTTATAGGGTTTTATAGGAGGTTTATTAAGAATTACTCCAAAATCTATAGCCTGCTTACTAACCGACTTGCTAATATAGCTAAAGGATAACTAGTTATAACTAGTGAGGTACTAGTTGCCTTCTATTAGCTCCGCGCTTTATTTATAGAGGTACCTATTTTATAATACTTCGACCCTATGCTCCTAACTCGCATTAAAACTAATACGTTAGACTTTATAATAGGGGTAATATTAAGCTAGCTAGAGGGCAACGTATAGAGACTAGTAGCGTTTATATCTCAGAAGCTTAAGGGTATATAACTATAATATAGCACGCTAGAAGCAGAGCTACTAGCTATTAGGGAGGTAGCGGTGAGGTAGCGGTACTATCTGCTTTACTCTTAGTACTATATTTAGTTTATTACTAATTACCTAGGTTACTAGTACCTTGCTAATAAGAAGACGCTTAATAGCTATTAGGCATAGCTACTATAGGACCTATCGATATTTAACTTCGAAATCGAGTACTAGCTAGGTTACTATAACCTAGCTAATAGCCTCTTATAAAGACCTGATTATACCCCTAAGGATATGGAGATTGAGGAAGCTAGAGATTTGCTCCTATAGGACTTTCTATAACAGTTTAACTAACCTACTATCTAGAGGGTAGGTACTAGGCGATAATAAGGCGCTTAACTATTAAATACCTTCCCTAAATAACTTGCACCCTCGCTTTAGGACTAAGTTAAAAAAGCCTAATAGAAAGACCCCTTTTATATTAATAAGGAGTGGGAATAACGAGGAATAAGGTAGTTACTAGATAACACTAGTACTCTATAATATTATAAGGGCCTATATATTCCTAATAACTACCTGCTTTAGAAAGAAGTCCTTAGAGCGTTCTATAACGAACTATCTAGAGGCTACTAGGAGGTTACTAAGATACTAAAGAGGATTAGGAAGTCGTTTTTCTAGAATTCACAGAAGAGCGATATAAAGGAATATATTAAGATATATATAATATATTAGCATACGAAACCGAGATACTACCTCCTATATAGCGAACTTATACCCCTACTAGTACCTACCCGACCCTTCTAATAAATATCAATTAACTTTATTACTAAATTGCTACTATCCCTTATAGCGGGGAATAAGCCTTATAATAGCATTCTCGTTATTATCAACCGATTTATGAAATACTCCCTATATATCCCTACTAGGGAGTTACTTATAGCTAATAGGTTAGCTGCACTACTTACTAAATATATTTTCCTCATATTCGGGCTCCTAGAAGCTATTATATCTAACCGAGGATTGCTATTTACTAGCAATTTTTAGGCTAAAGTATACTACCTACTAGTTATTAGGAGGAAACTCAGTACCGCCTTTCACCCCTAGACCGATAGCTAAATAGAACGCTAAAACTAGAGTATTAAGCACTTTTTATAAGCTTTCTATAATATTAATTAGGATAATTAGGTAATATAGCTCGACCTAGCTTAATTTATTTATAATAACTCCTACTATAAGGCTACTAAGATACTACCTGCTAAACTATTAATAGGATATTCTCCCTATAGACCTAATAATATTAAACCCTAATAAAAAGTCTTAATAGTCCTAGTAGCAAATAATAGAGTTCTAGGTCTACTCACCTAGAGGTTAGCTATTACTAACCTGCTTTATAAATATAATAAAAAATATAGTAAGTTCTATAATCAGAGGAGGACCCCTATTATTTTCGCTATAGGAGACCTTATATTACTTTCGACTAAAAATATTAAGCAAAGGCAGCCTTCTCGAAAACTTTCTAATAAATACCTAGGCCTATTTAGGATCTAACGGGTGATTAATAGGGGATAAGTATATAAGCTATAAATAGATAAAAACTACTGAATTTATAATATTTTCGCGCTTATGCAATTAGAACCCTTTTTTAGCTTAGCTATCCTACTATGAGAAATCCTAATTAATAACGATAATAATAACATCTATATAGTAGACTATATCGTTACCTATAGGGGCCCTAGATAGAACTATTAGTACCTTATTAAATAGAAGGGCTATAGTGAACTAGATAATTCATAGGAACCGCAACGTAACGTATCTATCGATTTATAAAATAACTATAAAGCTAAATTATAAGCAGAAATATTATAATCCCCGCACGCTTCAATAGGTAACTAGTAGGTAGTTAGAAACTAGGCATGCTAGCTAGGTATTCGAATTTACTAACCCGAAGGCCCCCTAACGAGGCGAGAAAACGAGAAAAAGAAAATACCTAAAGGCGATAATACTACCTAGAGATTATTAGTAGCCTACTAGGGGTGCTCCCGAAATTTTGAATCCTCTAGATGCTAGCGCTTATCTTATTAGAGCTATTATCCTCGCTACTAGAGTTAGTAGTAATAACCTCGTAGTTTTAGAAAATATTAGAAATATTAACTAGATAAGTACTAGTAAGGTACTAGTAGGGCTTATAGGGATTTATAACTTTATTATAGGAGTTAATCGACTCCTAGGCGTATATAGCCTATAACTCCTATGCCTCTGCTTAATACTTAGTAAACCGCTCTATTTCGGAGTAGTAATAGCAGAGCTCTTTATACTACTTATATAATAACTCGGTTTATCTCTCCGCCTCCTTAGAGAGGTGCTACTAATAAGTAGCAGCCTCCTCTAAGGCAGCTACCTAGTAGTCCTCTATCTCTATAGAGATTTTAGCCTCTTCTGCCTTATGCTTCTCAGGTATAATATTAGTATTATTCTTTTTAGCCTAAAAGGCCTTCTTTATTATAAGCTAAGTAGCAAGGATCTCCTCCTAAGTATAATTAGATACTAGAGAGGTACTAGGGAGGTACTAGATAACCTACCTTATTCTTAGCATACTACGCCTGAATATCGGGCTCGGAGCTGCCCTCGTCTATGAGGTGCTTGAGCTTGTTGATGGGTAAGCGTTGCCTATTTTGGCGCAACGCTTGCATTTAGTCGAGGCGTCTAAAATCACACGAATAAGCAATAAGTTCTAAAGCGAAACTAGCGAAGCACTAGATAAGTACTAGCTAAGGACTAGGTACTTACTATCGCTCTTGAAATAGATTATTAAGCTTGCGAAGAGCTTGATCTCGGGGATATCCTCCTTAGGGGGCTCCTACTTCGCTTATACTAGGAGATAGCAGCAGCAGGAGCACCCCTGGAGCTCACCTGCTATAGGGATATAGGAGGCGTCTAGCATACTAGCAGGGAAAGGAGCGGCATTAGTAGTAGTAGAAGATATAATAATAGATTTATTATATAATAATTAAGATAAAGTTAATAATAAGGAAGCAGGAGGCTAATAATAAGTTACTAGTAGTAGCATAGGTATTATAAATCTAAAGAAGTAAGAGGAAGGATTTTAGTAGGGCGAAATTTCGATTAATATTTATACTTTTCGACTCGATGCTAAAGTTAGCTTTTTGCGCAGCTAAAATAAAGATAATCTCTAGATTATTATATTATTCGCTTTTATTTACCCCTACTATATATAGGGAGGTACTAGATAACTACTAGGTAATAACTAATAAACCCCTATATAATAATAACGACCTCTTTTACCCTTAGAGGGAGAATATCTTTATTACCCCTATAAAGCTACTAAAAATATAATAACGAGTAGAAAATATAATAATTTAGAGGGCGAATTTAAAGCAGTAAAAACGAGCCTAAATAATAATACGTTTTAGCGTAGTCCTATAAAGGAAGGAATAACCCTCGCGAGGGAGTATAGCTATAGGTATCCGGATAACTACTAGGTAGCCCTAGACCTTTTAGATAGAGAGCTATAAGAGTAGCTAGGGTAGGGGATAGGTGCCTTATACTAGCTAACTGCTCCTCTGAGCTTCTCTAAACTATCTATATAGATAGAGAGCTATAAGAGTAGCTAGGGTAGAAGATAGATACCCTACTACTAGCTAACTACTCCTCTAAGCGCTTCTAATTACTTTTCTTTTTATATAGAAAGCTATAAGAGTAGCTAGAGTAGGGAATAGATACCTTACTACTAGCTAACTGCTCCTCTAAGCTTCTCTAAACTATTTATATAGAAAGCTATAAGAGTAGCTAGGGTAGGGGATAGATACTTTACTACTAGCTAACTACTCCTCTAAGCTTCTATACCTATAAAATCCCTTAATACCTAGGTATAGAGCTATAAGAGTAGCTAGGGTAGAGGATAATATACCCTACTACTAGCTAACTACTCCTCTAAGCTACTTAGCTATTTAAGGAAGAGTTATATAGCTAGACCTAGGGATGCTGAATTCTAGACCTATAGGAACTATAAACTAGGAAGGCTTATAAGAAGTAACTAGGTAGGTACTAGGTACCCTCTAGATAACTATAGAGTAGCCTGGTCTAAGGATAGACTAGTTTAGAGAGGGGGGATCGTATCACGAGTCTAGATAAGATCGGACTTATTAGACTACCTTATAGGGGGTCTATAGAAGGAGGATACCGGGTAGCGCCTTAGATAATAAGCTATACTAGGAGTCTATAAAAGGGGAATACTAGTAGCGCCCCAGGTAACGGGCTATCCTAGGGAAGTCCATAGGTAGGGGTACTAGGTAGCTCCCTATATAAGTCCTCTAATCCTCACGCACCCTTATATAGTAGACTAGAGGGTTAGAGAAGAATGAACGTTACGACTTTGCACCTATCTATACTGACTCTTTCACTCTGCACCGTACCCCATTTGTGATACCACGTTGACGACTAGAAACAACGATGCCTTTTTCAGGTCAATTCCACGTATGGCGCCGCGTGCCAGCCCACTGCATCTGGCGATTCGTTGTCTAATACTTACCGCAGTTAGGGGGTGCGTTGATGGTAGAATACTCTTGTTGATCTTCTCACAGTCTGACAGCAAGTTTCCGTGAATTCAACACCGATACAGAGTTGCGCACTCTCTTCCCAATGGTAGCCTTTGGGGGTTCTGTCTGGGTTTCAGAGGACCTTCAGATGAGAACATCACCTCCCTTCTCGATCTTCGTACTCCCGAATACATCCTGGGTGTTGATAGATAAACGTATTCTATTAGATTATCTCAAACGACATAATGTTGAAATCAACCACATGTGGAAACCCCATGTAGTTTGCAAGCCACAAGCAGCTTTCGGCTTTTAAATAACAGTATAAGTTAGAAGGGAAAACAGAATATTAAATAGTCTACTCATGCAAGTGTCTTCATGGCCTGCGTTCAAGAGCATGTGCTCCTTGTTGTGACGAAGAAAGGGCAAGCTTTGTTAGGTTTCCAAGGGCGCAACAGCTAACCTCATGACCACTGATGATTCAACTGCAGACATGCATTCTAACTAAAGAAGAAGCGCTATCGAAGAGAGCTTAGTAAGATTGCTTTTGGAGTTGGTGGCTTATATAGCATGAGGTCGAAGGTCACCTTGAGCTTCCTCCTGAACACGCTCAGCATCCGATTCGTCTTAGACCGATCTGGTTGATAAAGGACTGAACTGAATCTGTGTATCTGTAGGCCCCTTGATGTCTTGGCCGCTCATGGGGGAACGCTTGCTTCATAATGTCTGTCTCATTTCATTAGAGGGTAGGTGTTGGACGACCAGATGACGACCGAATGTGACTGAGGGCTCGTCTTCGCAGCGTCAAAACCAAGCATAATCTACTCTACTGGATGGGAGCTGACCGCGGTAGCTTTTTTTGGTTAATATCTACGCCTTGAATTAATTCTACTGTTTGATTCTGTTTCGTTCTCAAGGGTCTTATCACCGTCTAATTGCTTTCGTGCCTCATTTCCCTCAATTCATCGTTGTGCTTTCGTGCTGACGATTTCAGCTATGTAAGGAGCCGCAGCCATTGATAAGTACCGCTCGTGTTATACCAACGTCTAACCCAACTTCCAAGCTGCAATGGGTAGTTGTTTCGATGCCATCAAGAATCTGGAAATGGCCGTTTTCGGTAGACCAGGGTCAGTCCCTGCACCACATCCATAGCCGATGGCCACATTCTGGCCCCAACGTCCCAATCTTCCCACTCGCTTTCAATGCGATTTCTTAGCTGGCCAATCTAGTCTGTTCGCCTGGTCCCGTTATGCGCGCATTATTCATGGATCTGCAACAGCGTCGTCGCATTTACCGGTGGTCAAATGCGACGATGAGCGGTACTATACATCGGATCGGCGCTGTTCCGACGTAGGTTTCGTGTTGGTGGGCTTGCTGCGACTGCGGCGGGTAAAGGTGGAAACGAAACGGCATTTGAGGGTAAGATTCGGATATGTAAGCCGAGAAGCTTTCAGTTCCCCTTCTCTCTATACCGTGTGGTCTGTTTTATTTTGAAGCATCTTGTTCTGGATGCCTCCATCGGCGATCGTGATTCGGACGGGAGCCCTTACAAGCTTTACGGGCGCTGAACACTGTGGGTGACTTTAGGTCGAGCCTTTGATTTCCAACTTTCGATCAGTGTTCCTAATCGCGAGAAACCAAAGCTGGAGGCGAAATTCCCTATTCAAGTTCGGACTCAGCGCGAGTCCGATGGCCGTCCGGCACCGCCTGCGTCTCCGACGGAACGTACGATTCGAGATCGAGCGCTTCGTCCTTGTCCGATCGCAAGATACAAACCCGTTACCAAATTCAACTCAGTTCAATTTTCCGGTATTATCGGTCTTCCGATGGCGGCGCTTCTGTCGACATCCGCTCTCAGGCGGAGGTTGCGGACGGCGGTGGAGGGCGGGGGCTCCGGTAGCCGGTTGCGGAGGTGGGGAGGCCAAGGCGGCGAGTCATCCGAGGAAGCCAAGAGCCAGGCGCCGCTTCTCACGTGGGACGATCTTCGTCAGTCCTTTAATCCGGGTTGCGTTTCCTGTGTTTCGATCGCTAACATGACTCGTAGCTGAATGGCAACAGTAAGCCTGTTGTTGCCCTCAACCCAGACACCAACACTGACATTCCTTCTAGATGCGGGAGCGAACATATCAAGACAGGCTACCGGTATAGCAATATGGCCTAGCCTTCAATACTTGAGGTGCTAATATGTACTGCAGAAGGGCATGCTCCTCAGTCTCGGAGTGCTTTCGAAGCTGGACATACGTTCACAACGAGACAAGTAAGTGAAGACATCAGCCGACCTCATTACCAGAGAACCACAGAGCTCACTCTTCATAATATAGTCAATATTTATACACACATCATTGGTGCCATAGTTTTCATCCTATTTCCCCTAATTGTCTTCAGTGGTGGCATCCCGCTCAGGTGGACCATCGCCTCAACCTCGGACGTCGTCGTATGCAGCGTCTACGCCCTCGGCGTAACGACCTGTTTTGTTCTCTCAACAGCGTAAGTCTCAGATCTCAAAACTGCTCAATCAAGGCGCTGCTTCAAGCACACGACTGACGGGTAACACTGAGCTAAAGCTTTCACACCTTCATGTCCCACAGTGAAGCCTACTACCTTGCCGGCATCAAAGCAGATTTTCACGGAGTCCTAGCCCTCATGTGGAGTTCAACAGCGCCTTTGGCATACTACACCTTTCCCTGCTCTCCACAAACCCGCGACAGCTACGTACTCCTGACTGGGGCGTTGGCGATACTGTGCGCTGCGGCAACAGCGAAGCCAAATCTAGGCGCTGTTCATCTCGGCCACCACCGCGCTGCGCTGTTTGCTACCTTTGGCGTCACGGCGTTTGTGATGCCCATCGGTCATGGTGCTGTGGAGTTTGGTTTAGGAGAGGAGTGGGCACGGGTTGGCGGGCAGTGGATCTTGATCACGGCTTGTTTCAATGCACTCGCAGTCTTGATCTACTCGACCAAAGTGAGTTCCGAACTCTTGTTTCGTATTCTACTCTCTTCCCGAGCAAAGTTTTTCGTTGGTACTGATAGCGCCAGTTTCCTGAGCTGTGGTTTCCCGGGGTGTTCGATTTGTTTGGCGCCAGTCACCAGCTTATGCACATCATGGTAAGCCGGAAGCCGAACACGGCGAAGGCGAGGACGAGAAACATGTCATGCTGACTGTGGATAGGTTCTCGCTGCGGCGATGACATACGCGAAGGCGGTCGTCACGGCGTTTGATTATCGGCATGACCATGAACTCACATGCTAATGCGGGATCAGGAGATCCCGCAACAGATCAAAGAAACTCTGTGACGCGATGCGAGTTAAGACTGAAGGTCCATGTGGAATGTTAGCCCGGGTTAAACATCGCGGATAAGTTGACTGATGGTAGTCTAATTAATCCCCGTCGCAACCTTGAGATCGAATGAGATGTTGCATGGGACGGACACGCGTCATACACCCGGCAGCTTCTCTGGTTCCATTCGAGTTCATCGCTAATTCTGTTCCGCGCGTAGGCTGTAAGTATATCAAGCATGCCCTTGTCAATTGCACCCTCCAGCACAAAGGATACATTTGTTTAAGCGTCCGTCTGGAATTAGATTTGCGAGCTCTACTGCGCCTAGTTTAGTAGACCCAGGAGAATCATATTCAATTCGTCGACCTTCGGCTGCCTTGAACTAGTTAAATGCACAATGAGGCCAAATAATCATCGAATAATATGGTACAACTGCCTTGGGCGGGCGGCCGTCACTGGAGATCTGACCTCCCTCATACGCAAAGAGAGAGAGAGAGAGAGAGAGAGAGAGAATGGTATGGTAGCACCAACACTGAACCCAACTTTGCCTTCGGCCTTGCCAATATTCATTTGTAGTTCAGTTCGACTCTACAACTATTGGTTTGTTAGCAAATGGAGCATGGGCTAATTTTGATAGGCGCGGCTGTTCTCTGCCACTACAGGATGCCATGAATACGTGTGCGCAGATATTGATCAACCTGCAGGACAATGCTATGCAATGGCTTTTGTCAGTTTACTGCTCCATAAGCCCAGCCGGAATCCTGACCGCTAGCTTGATAAATACTCAGAGGTACGCATCGAAGTCTGGGGCCGGCGCCTGCTCAACGCGAGGGCCAGTTGTGACCTATGTGGCGGGAATGAACGCAACACTTTGTTTGATAAACGAAGGCTATTGAAGAATGCGGTAGACGTCCCCAGTTTGAGCCAATTTTCCAGAATCGTCGTAGGCCCAGTCCGGGTAGTAAATGTCGAGCTACCCTCCAACCCAACCCCTGAATGGTGAGCGAACCTGCATCGATGGATTTAAACGCTGAAAGACGATTCAGTTCTTTGAAGATTATCCGCTCAAAGAACAGGATGATTGATGAGCTAATGTGCCTTTGGGTCTGGTGACGACACTAGATCGAGGCCATCTTTAGTCAGAATAGTTGACATTGAACATGATATTGTGTGTAGTGTATATCGGAAAACACGATCTCGCAGTGTTCGCGATGTTAGAGGGCGATGTCGTGAAGTGTGGAATGTACTGAGCGAGATTTGGCCGATGAGACGAAACTTCTTCTCTTACACGAAGACATTTCTTCGGCCGACCTTCTTCTCCTCTCTCCTGAGTACTGATAAGCAATGTACATCATGACGGTGACGAGCAACAGAAATGGCTGGCAGTGAACGAATTTATACAAAATTACTAAAACCACATCTTTACAGAGTCTTAGCTCGCAGTAAGAGAGAGAGAGAGAGAGCGATACCGACCCCACCTCGTGCCCTTCGAACGCAGGTCGGAGTTAATTTGACCTTGTCATCATTAACTATCGGGATACTCTGTGGCTCATGAACCTGGCCGCCAAGGTCGAAGCTCGTAGATTTATACCCAAGAGCAGGAGGTTCGCCTTCAGTCGATATGCCAAGAAGACTATGTCAAGTCTTGATTGAGAGCCTAGGTATCTCCCCATACATCACTGACGATCTTAGTTACATGGGCTACTCGCTCCTCCCGCCTCAGCCCCAAGACGCTCGGTATTAAGAAATGGCTTTAACAACATCTCCGAGTGCGATGCGAAAATTTACATGGCCAGCAGGCGCCTCCCTGAACCATCCAGTATTGCTGACTTGCTCTGAAGGGGGCCGCTTATAAGGCTTGTAGGGATCGAGATGCGACAAACCAGAAGATATATGATATTATTCCGAGAACCAGCGAGCTCAGATGGAGACGTGTGGCAATACCAGGTGAATATATGCTGAGTAGAATCATCGTGTAATACCGTCAGCATGATGAAAATCGACGAAGGCCCATGACTTGAGATGAATCCCTATTCTAACAATCCGACATGCGAAGAAGAGTATACACGAAATCCAATCACGCTAAGTTCTATATCAATACGTCAGAAGACGGAGGGACTGCCCGGAACATTCTGTTGAGACCCCATGACGCAAAGGAAGGTCCGTTTCATGATGCTCCCAGAACCATTCAAGCTATCTACCAGCATTGAGAGTACCACACTTCAGCAACAGAGCGACTGCAACATGTCAGACATGGGATCTAAGTCGAAATAGGTAGCGTTTCAAATTGGACATTGCAACCACGCTGCGAGCACTAATAGCGATTACGATTCTTAGAATTTGACAGAGACAGCCTGCAGCCGTTGTCACCAAGGGGTGATGAACCACATGGGCGTAACAAAAACACCTCGCTGTTCTCTTGACCGCCGGAGGCAAAACAACATTGCTGACTCCCAAGGTTCTCGAGCCTGGCCGTGGTGCAAGACCGCCCACCAAAGACGTAGTCGGCACCCTTAATACCAAAGTTCATACTGACAGCCATCAGTTTTTGCGTGTTCGTCCCATTCTCGGAAGCTGCATAGAATCTCGACTTTTAGAGCGGACTCATCCATCTACTCTGAGGCACAATGCGCTGCCACAATGTGCCGCATCCCCTTGGAATTCGGACGACTTGGTCGCTTCAGGAGGGCAAAAAGCGCTCCGTGTGCCGAAAGGCGAAGTTTGGGGGTCCGATTGTCCCGGCGGGATTTAATATCGAAGGTGGTCCCGCGTGTATGCATGCATATAAAGGAGAGTTCGACATCGGGAAGCCGGGTGCATCATGTAACCTGATGGCTGAAACCAGTCGTCACAACCGTCTGTCTAGTCTCTGTTTAAACCTCGGGTCAAACGTACAGAAATTGCGCCGAGTCATAGTCGGACACCGGTTCGAGTCGTCCAAGTTGGGTCAGTCCGGAAGGAAAAACTGGCCCGAAAGGCCCCTCTCGGCGGACAAGCTCCGTCCCGGTCGACCTGTCATCGGAAGGCCGGCCAGGGGCCCGTCTCGGAGAGGGCCGGGCATATCAGACGAACGCTAGTGTCAATCTCTGGCGAGTACTTGTGCGATCTCGTACCGAGGGGGACGCTGCACGACGTCGCAGACAGACGACGAGCAGGGACCACGCCAGCATAGCCTCTCTCCAGAGGCCCACAGCCGCAATGCCGATGCGGTTCTCCTTTTGCCTATCATGCTAGAGGCCCAAGCACGTAGGAAAACGTTCTGGCGCGACTCGCAAAGAGACAAAGCGGCGATGCATGACTGGTGTCTCTACTTTTTTTAAATCCCCTCTCCCAGCAGCAGCAGGGAAGCAGGCTTGCTCGGAAATTTCTCCGCGATGCTTGCAATGCTTGTCGAAGGTGTAACGACCTGGTTTGAATTCAGCGAACTTGATTGGGAGTGCTTGGCCCAGTGTCACGGCAGTTTTGAGTGTCCGGTTCAACCTCGTCAAATTCACGATCGTGTTTTGGAGACACTGTCACGGCGATTGCCTATATTGGGCAACGCAAATCAGTAGTTTTCTGCGTATCACAAATCGAGAGATCCCAGCTGGACGGGTGGCACACTTGAACCCCCCGGGCAGTGCCTCTGGTCCGGTGCACCGGTATCACAATACTTGGTACAGCTGGGAGAATCTTCTTGTTACATATTACTCGGCACGTGTGCCTATGTTTCTGGCAGAGTCGTGATGTTTGGTGGTAAACGCGTCCAGACGCGTCGATGACGGTGTTTTCGGAGCGTTACGTTGATCATTCATGCTCCCGAGGGGGCCTAAGCTGTATGGACCTGTCCATTGGCCAAAATATAGCCAGTCATCATGCAGCCAGGCATTGGGGAACTGCCTGTATGTCATATGGAGCGCCGTGTTTTGTTAGTTTCGAGACCGATTGTCACGGCAGACTTCGTTGATGCTCCGTCGCGGTGCGAACGCAAAGCTCGCAGTATCAGTTTTATGAGTTCTTGAAAGACTTCATGTTTCGGCTTCCAGGACAAGCTGTTTTCGTGGCACTTCAGTCGGACAGTCGTAAATCGGCAGCGCAGAATACCAGCGGCTGCAATCAGTTCAAGCCTTTGGCTGCGGGTAACAGCACCGACGAATTGGCGATTCAGTAGCAGGTCTGGCAGTGATACCCTGCGAAGCCACAAGTTCGTGTTAGCGAGCTGTCAATGACCGATCTCCACATCAACAGCTGGCTTGACAGATATTTGTGCCACAGACAATGCGACGGATGATGCCAGAAGCACATCTCGCCTGTCCTTCGTCTCGTCTACCTCTTGCGGAAATCTTGCGTGTTATCCATGAAGGGTCCAGCAGCTAGGCTGGCATCCCCAGGGCTCCTAGCAAGCGAGTTCTTGCCTAACAAGGTCTAAGATAGGGGGAGGGGCGCACCAGGGGATACAGCCAGGGGATGTCAGGTTTGAATATGTTCGACGTTCCTTCTGGAACAATTCAACAGACAGGCGATGGGGTCACGGGGCTTCGTCCGGCTACGCTGGCAATGGAGGCAACGAGACCCAGGCAGCTTCTTTGAACAGTCCCGTAGCGGTCTCACGAATTTCAATGGCCAGGGCAGTGGGTCGAAAGACTAGGTAAGGCGGTGGTGGATGCTAATAGGAAAGCTCGTCGGTCTGTTGTGTCTGCGCGCGATGACTACTGTCGGCCGGCTGAGTCAGTAGCAGAGCCGTTCGAATCGTTGGACCTGCTACGTAAGCCAGTGTGGAGTGTAAAAGGAAGATCTCCCACCAACGGTGCACGGGATCTGAGGACTGCTTCTCGCCATCGTCTGACTGTTTGGTGCCTTCTTCTTTATGCAGCGACAGTCCCGTTTGAGAGTGACAACCGCCGTGTTGGGTCTTCCCCAGGGTGTTTGGCCGACTTTTTTTGCGGAGGAAGTCTGGCGGCCGTGGTTCAGGACTCTAGTCAGGCAATTGCCGAACGGGGCCGGACGCGAACCGGGGCTAGGACTGAAGACGAGAGCCAAAGCGGGCAGAGAAATAATCAGACGAAAGAAACACGCCGGAGTGCTCACCAGGTGGGCTTTGGACTCCCGGTACGAGGCGTGGTGGAAGGCTTGGAAAACAGGGGAAACCTCAACGAAGTTCGAACATAATGCCTCCGCTCCCTTGCCCTGTTGCCCTAGTCCTGAGCCCCAAAGTGCTGTGGAAGTGGCCTTCGACTAACCCGACGAGGTATTTCATCGGCGATCCTGGGCTATCCCTATTTCAGACAAGCTGCCATGGAATTGCCCAATGATGGATGTTGTTTGTGAAGATCCTGGCGAGTATCGTGAGACTTGCTGGATTAGCCGCAAAGCCCCTGTAAAGCTGCAAGGTACCGACGCCAACGCTCAGGGGTAAAAGCGGGTCACGTTGCATACAACCTGGAACCCTAACACCAACTGGCCTCCAGACAGTCTGTTGCATTCCACAAATACTGTGTAGACTGTCGCGCGCTGTGCAGATCCCTCAAACTCGTTGTGGATAACGGAGCCGATCCGTCGTGAACATGGGTGGCGAAAGGCACTAGAAGGCTTGTGTTCTCTTGCTCAACGAGGAGTCTGCTCCGATGCGCTCAAGGCAGTCCACTTGTCAGTGTTTCGTCGACAGAAGCACAGAAGTCGCGGTTTGCGACTCGTTTGTGCAGAAATCTTGCCGGCAGAGCACCCTGTTGCTCGACGACAATGAAGAGAACCAGTTGGACTGTATATTCATAGTTGGACGGCTAGTTAGCTGAGTTCGTCGGGACTGCGCATCTTAAGAGGTATCGGCACATAAACGGACAACCTGCGGCTGTGAAGTGATGACTGCCATTGCGAAACCAGTGTTAGTATTTCGGGTGTCTTGAAGCTCGTTAGAGGTCGTCTAGCCTAACCTGAGCGATGCATTGCGGCTTGTGCGAAATAGGGTTCCGTCTGCAAGCATAGAGGAAGACGAGGCCGGCGGCAATTGGGTCGATGGGGCGCTTAATCTTCAACAAGTCTAACTTATCCTTACGTCAGTTGGCGTTGTGCGTAGCCAACATTACCGGCTGAGGTTAGACCAAAAAGCAGAGGAACTGAAAGCGCAGGTTCTCGGAGATGCCACCCTTGGCGCATCTGCCATTCTGCCACTGACAAAAATTGCGAAATTCTGTGTTGTATGGGCGATGCCAATTTGTTCTGCCCAGCCTCAAAGACGTTGCTGTCGACCGCCTCGAACGGGACTCCTTAGGATGTTTTGTATGAAGCCGGTTGAACGGTCAAAGGCGGCTAGCGCCGTGTCACAGTGTTTTGGCATGTGGGACACTGGCGGTGTTGTGGGTTTGCATGACGTTTCTGCAGGTACGAGGTAAGAGGTATACTAGTGCAACAGGCTACAGCACTTTCCACCAAAGCCGAGAAGCATCCTTCCTAGGAGCCCATTAAGGCAACCTGAAGCCACGGCTGGAGACGGAAGACTCGGGAGCAACGAAGGGAGGAAAGGTAGGAATTCCACGGCCGCTTTTGAGAAGTCTAATTTAGGTACAGTAAAGCGTAGGTGCGGAGCTCAACTGGGTTGGGCCTGGGATGTTTGCTGGAACGCCTTGAAGGGCGTGAAAGGTCTTCGAGCTTGTACGTAGTAGTGCCTTGTCTGAGACATCCCTTTCGTTGTCGACCGCCCGAGACGAATGGCAAGGCGACCATTTGGCGGGCGCGTTGTTATTCATATCCCAGCAGAGGTGCGTTTTAGATTCGGCGTTCAAGGGGGCCGAAAAGCATTCATATGCAGTATATCCGCAACAAAGGGTTGGTCTGCTGTTCCGATGTAAAGATGCCCAGCGACCCCATCGCATCCCTTGAAAGGAAGGTTGGGCGTGATGCCTTCGTAGGCCGAGCTGGTGGGCAGGCTTGGACGTGAGGTCGGCGGGTGCAGTGCCGCTCAGGGCGGGCCAGATCAGCTTGGCGTGACCCCTTTTCCCCGACATGCCATTCGTGGAATTTTAGTCTGGCCACTGGTCCCAGAACGAGCCGACAGAACCAAACCACATCCAAACAGGACCCGGGTGGTCTTCGATGTCGGCAACCGCAATGAGAGGGCAAGCAGAAACGAACGTGATGGCCTGAGAAGATGGGGCTTTTCCCCCAGTGCGAGATGCACGCCTTGTTGGCGTTTAGACGGGCAGTCTCGCCATGACATGAAATTTCCCCATGGCACTGACGATGTCAAGGAGCCATCAATCTATCAATCAAAAAAGCCGGGCGGAGGTCAGTCGAGGCGGAGAGGGGCGCCGAAGACTGCCCCGCGGCCATGTGGGCTGCGGCGAACAAGCAAGCGACTGTCAGATCTGTAAAGGCCTGCATTACATGGGCTGGATGGCGCGCACTCCGCCATTGTGACCACTTTAGTCACCGGACGACCATTGAAGCGGTCCACGGCAATCTTCTGAAGCGGGCAGGCGTGTCTTTCCCGGTACGAGTGGTCTACGCCGTTGTTGCTTCTATACGGTGATTCTCGCAATGCGGTCAAAATGATCTTGGCCTTGGGCGTCAACAAGTTTGTCATCATCTGCCGTGATCTCAGACCTCAGTGTTCTGGTATGACTTCTGAGCAGTGACTGTGGTTGACGATGAGCGCCAGTGCGAACTGGTAGCTGGCAGAAGGCCAGGGCCAATGCCACTATGCCAAAGCCAGATATCCGTCTGGAGCTGGAGGCTCAAGAAAACAGGACGGCGGCATCAGAGCGGGCGCCTGACCACCAGCAACGTGTAATGGAAGGCCAATGAGCCGTGGTGCATGGCCAGGTAGTGAGTCAACTGGCTAAGGATGCTGTGCAAGTCTACCGGTGTTTCAGATCCAATTGGGCGAGGTCGAACGGGGAAGTCCTTGGTGACGTTGGCAGTAGGCGAAGGCGTGGTACGGGGCATCAGAAGCAGCCTGCACAACGATCCACGACAGCAGCGACGCGATGCCTAAGGTGCCCTGGTTCACCTGGATCATGGTTGGTCGATGCCACGCCTTTTGTCGAGCGACCCCAGGCTGTTTAGGGAGAGATGCTGAAAGGTTACTTCACAGCACGTAGTTTTATTTGGGTTTGGCTGTGGCACAGCATGAGGGGTTGGAGTTGCCTCGATCTGGTGGATTGTCGCTTGTGTATGTCTGTGTGCATGACACGGTTCTCGTGAGGGGGAGAAGGCGACGCGTCTCTGGAGATTCATTCTTTTGAATGGGCAGAGCCGAGACAGTGCGAGGAAGGACAGCTTGCGCCGATGTGTGGCCGGTGCAGCTTCCTTGGGACTGCAGGTGCAGGTGCAGGCAGGTGCAGTGATGCAAGACCTGCAGTTGGAGGGAAGGGTCGACTGCACGACACGACACGACACGACACGACCGAGAAAGTTCAACTTCAGAAAGACTGGACGAATGAGCAGGGGTCAGGGTCATCTGTTTTCTCTAGATCCCACTTTCAGTCAGCCTATGTCTCTGTCTGCTGCTAGAGATTTCTTTCTATTCTGATTTACTATTTTTGGTCCAAACGGCTGGCTGTTCAGCTGCGCGCTGTATTTTCGAGCACCGCTTTTTAAGGCAAGAGCATCCATCACAGACTGGGTGTTGGGGTCGGTCGCGTGCTCTTTCCCCGATGGGCTATCCTCCGTTAGCCTTGCAGGGCCGATCAATGGCTGCACATGACGAGTTTTGGTGGCTCTTTCCCAAGGTTCCTGACGTGAGGAAGCGAGACGGAATGACAGCCTAGGAAGGCAGCACCATATGGCTGGACGGATGGAAGTAAGGCAGGAAGGTGCAGGGTGGGATGGAGCAGCAAAGATGGGATGGATTGGCTGGATACTTAAGACGCGCCTTGCAAGCTGCAGCAAAAGCAGGCTGAAGCGGCACCTTTGAGTCTTAAGTCGGGAAGCGATAAGGGTCGGGATTTGAGAATTGACTTTCTCAGAGTTGGGACGACACCGCGGGACGGAAGCGACCCCATGCTGACACTTATTCATCACGGAATAAGGTACTTGTCTAGGACCTCTGACCTGTAGAAACAATGCCCTGCCAAACGGCTCCGATCAGACGGCCGTGGCTTCGCACCCTGTTTGCCGCCTTTTGTGCATGACAAGACCCCGACGCCGTTGATTCGGAATGTACCCTGTTGGTATTATCCGTGACGCTCTGCCGTCAGTCGTCCCTCTCCATCCCTGTGCTTGATAGCAACTGCCACACAGCCCACCAATCGCAGGCAGAACCCTGGTCGAGATTCAAGCCGTCAACTTCAGCCTGGGTGTCAATCGTCCCAGTGTTAGCTCTTTTTATGCCAGTGATGCATGAAAGCGAGCCATCTGCTTCGCGCGTCAAGCACCGTGTCAGATGTCCGGGGCGACGCTCGTCAAGAATCGCGTCGATTATTGATAGCGAGCGACGACGGAGCGCGACGAGAGATCCGCATGGCCTCCACCGCTGATGCATCGTGTCGCTACTCAAGCGGCCCCCAAAAAGAATGGAGATTTCGAGAAGGGTACGAATTTTGTTGCGGATGCAAGCCTCCAGCCTCCCTGGCTACAGCTTCGTACCTGACGAGACGATGAGGGCAATAAAGATAGGGGAAGGTCGACGCGAAATCTGTGCAGTATTAGGCACGTCATTGTCATGCATGCTTGACGCCAGAAAGACGGGCTATGCTCATGCTCATGCTCACGCTCGTGCTCATACCATACACATACAACGCAACAAACAAAGACTACAGAGGTAGGTAAGGTCTCTAGAAAAGCGTCTCTACACCGCTTGCGAGATACATGCGAGTGCGAGAAACTCTCCATTTCGTCTGCCAGGACAAGGCCCCATCTCGACTTCCCTCTGCCGCCGAATGTTTCTGCTACCCCACCTTTTCAGGGAAAGCCACTGGGCCACCAGGTGCAGCCCGGCTCCAGAATCAGCATCGACTGCATCTGCAGCAGGGCCCTGGTTGGATTGGTTTTCTCCTATCGGAACTAGTACTTATAAAGGCCGAGGACCAACAACAGCAACAGCAGCAGTAACGACAACAGCGGTGTGGATGTGCGTGCAGTATGAACGAGTCGCAGCCCTCGATTTGGGGCGTTGGGCCATGGGCAGAAAAAAAAAAAGGGAGACCCCGAGAAAGTCTCTCAGACTCAGAGACAGAGAAGGAGAGACTCTAACAGTCGAAGAAGCACCAGAAAGGAAGCTAACGGCGACCGAGCTACGGACGGTAGAGGTGGCTTTTGACGGCCAATGAAAGGCGGCGCGTACCTGACCTTACCCCGTCAAGCTCTGGTCTGCCTTCCATATCCACACCTCGAGCCTGTGACGGACCTCGAGGTATCCCGACCCGGTATCATGGGGAAAAGGGGTAGGTAGACGGCGATGCGATACTTACGTGTACATAGTACAATGCCGCCTACCTTACATTGCCTTCCCCATCCCGTACACCCACTGGCTGCTGAGCCGCCGCTGCACACCTCGTCCATCCCTCCATCCCTCGCCTATCCCATCATCCCATCCTCGTCCTGGCATGCCTTCACAACTCAGGAGTCCACAGTCTACAGTACAATCCAACATCCACACTTCCGTGTTCAAGCAGCCCACCTGCCATTGTGGGGTGGTCAGATTCCGCATCCACACCCCTCCGGTCAGTTTCCACGCCCACCTCACTGGACGCCCACGCCTCTTGCCCGCTCGTTGGACTGGCGTAGCTCCTGGCTCCTGGCTCCTGGCTCCCAGCTCCTAGCTCATGGTTCCGGGACTGGACTGGCCTCTCTGTAACCCTCGCTGTGTGCCTGGCCCTGACTGAGGAGAACGTCCCTCTCAAAGGTGTGGAAAAGGCCGCTCACACAGAACAGAAGACAGGGTGGGCTGGCGCCGTTCGTTCCTCTCGTTCGTCCGTTCCCTTTTTTTTGCTGGAGCCTGCCGCCTCGTCCGTCCGTTCCCTTTTCCTTTTTCTCCTCTCTTGCCCCCATCTCTCCTTCTTCTCATTATCTCCTCATCGTCATCCTCGTCGTTCACGACAATCCCTTCCTCACTTCTTTTCCCCCACTCCTTTTCCTTTTCACAGTCACTCTCTTGAATAATTCAACCATAAACTACTTCTCTGAATCCCGTCACTCCTTTCCGGGTATCCCACTACGTTCCTTGCAGTCTGGTTGAATTTCGACTTCCGTTCGTACCGAACCGACACTACTCACAAATCCAACCCTCAGAATCCCCTTGTCGGATCCTGGACCACGCTCCTTAGCATACTTTGCCTTGACAGCTCTTTCTGTACCTTCCCTAGCCTCAGAAGCACCCTCTTCTTCATAAACATTACCTCGTGATCATCTTACGAGAACTACAAGACACTTGACCATCCCCCTCACGATCTGGACGTGACTTACACCCGAGACCTTCCTCGACCATCCGTCCCTTGATCCTAATCGCACCACCACCAATACCACCGCAATAACCACTTCGCCCTTACTCCTTCATCGACCGAGAAACCGATTCAAAGTTAGGCATGGCTACTGAGGTGGAAAGCCCCATGGCTCTGGCCACCGGTGCCGCGACGCCCGGCTCTGCGATTCCTGAAGAGATCCAGACGCCTAATTCCGCAAACAAAAACAACTCAACCCCCTCCCCGACTTCCGTCAACGGCCAAGCGCCCTCTTCACAATCAAGGCGCCCGCCCCGCAAGAGCACCTTGACCCAGCAGCAGAAGAACCAGAAGAGGCAACGTGCTACCCAAGATCAGCTCACAACTCTGGAGCTGGAATTCAACAAGAACCCGACTCCTACGGCTACCGTCCGTGAGCGGATAGCGGAAGAAATCAACATGACCGAAAGGTCGGTTCAAATCTGGTTCCAGAACCGGTAAGGCATCTTTACCCCTGAACGTGCGCCCTTGGACGGCAAGCCTAACATATTCGACAGACGCGCCAAGATCAAGCTTTTGGCGAAGAAGAGTCTCGAGACCGGTGAAGATATTGATTCTATCCCCGAGTCCATGCGCGCCTACCTCGCCATGCAGGCGATGGAGTCAGGCAAGGGTCTGGGCGGTCCCTTCCTCGGCCGCACTGGCCTTCTTCCCTATGGCCACAACAGTATGCTCCTCGGCGGCGACCAGAGCGGCCAGGGCAAAGTTTGTAAGTATCCTAGGAACATCATGACGGCATGAGACTTACTAACGGCAGCGTCAGTGATTCACCATCTCACTTGCCGCTCCCTCAGCATTGGCAAGTGGACTCGCGTTGGGCAGAACACGATGGACCTGATCATCTTTTACTCCCCTGACAAGTGTACCATGACCTACTACATCAACAACGAGCAGGCTGGCTACAAGATCGAGTACCCTTTTGCCTACATTAAGAACATCTTCCTCGAGAATCAGGAGGGCGACCCCAACAAGCCCGGTGGCATTGTTATCGAGTTGAACCGCCCTCCCAACTTCTTCATGGATTCCTCTTCCCAGGCAAGTGGCTTCTTCCAGTGCGGTGACTTCACCGAGGACCAGCAGGCTTCTCAGTGCCTAGTTCACCACCTCGGCGGTAACCCAAAGGTTCTCAGTGGTCAGCTGGCCAAGCTCGTGTCTCTGGAGGCCTTCATGAACCGCAACAACCCTCACCCTTTCATCGACCAGCAGCAGGCTCTCTCAGTGTCGGCCCCTGTGTCACCTACTGGACGCCCTTCATCGCAGCCCAACTTCAACCAGCCTCACATTGGCATGTTTCAGGAGTCTTGGGGCATCAACAACATGCACCCTGGCATGCGTGGCCCTGGCCACAAGAGACAGCGTAGTCGCTCCGTCCCCATGGCTGTCGACTTTTCGATGTTGCAGACGCCCATGCCCTCGTTCTACATCCAGCAGCCCGGCGAGATGGCCGCTCCTCAGACCCCCGGCCCTTACCTCCACGCTCCTGTGCCCCAGCCGCCTGGCGGCCTAGGTCCGAACTTGAGAATCGACACCCAAGCCGGCTTCGGGCTAGACATGCGCCAGTACCCCATGTCGGCAACGACCGCTTCTCCGTCTGAGTTCCCCACGAGCCCTGCCTTTTTCTCTCAGCCCCCGGAGCCTAGCCCTCTGCCCACTTCCAGCTACAACACTCCCTACGGAAGTGCCTTCCTCTCCCCTATGGCGAACTCCTCCAACAACATGATCCCGCCTTCTGTCTCCCCGCTGTCGTTCGGTAGCCACCATGGCGAGCCCTCTATCGTTGAGCAGTCGCCTCCCTTGTCTATGCTCGGCAGACCTGCTTCCGCCGACATCTATCCGCAGGGCGACCACAACTCCTGTGCGGTTTCTGATGACGGCACCGGTCTGAACGAGATGTACTCAAAGCATACCATTAACCTGCCGATGCACCCTCACTCCCCTGCGTTTGTCGAGCATGGCCAAACCGATCTCGACATGAACCAGTTGGTGCAGTTCGACAACGTCGACCCTAACTCGTTGTCGCCTGAGTCCATGTCTCACGTGCATCAGCAGCAATGAGTGCCCAGGACCGAGAGACCTGCAGTGTCTTTTTAGGTCAACGGGGTTTTAGGATGATTCCGGGTAGGATATGGCGTAAATACTATAGGGAGAGGCTTCGACATGCTTCGAAAAGCACTTAGGAGGAAAGAGGAGTTGCTTGCCTTGATTATTCACAGCTGGCGTTGAGGAGCTCGACATATACCAAATGGGTTGCGCTTGGTCTGCTTTTGACACACCGATGACTACGATGCTTGATTCAGTTCTCGCTCTACTTTCATCCATCGGCCACGACGAATCTGCATGACGATACCTCTCTTCGGAATCTCGATCATGCGTGTCTGGCACAAGCGATCGTACACTTGCTCTTTCTTGGAAACTCTACTTCTACCATTTCGAGTCATTTATTATCCTGAACAAACTGATTTTGTTGCGAATGTGGTTATCCTGCAGATTTCCTACCTTCGTCATCATCACACCTTCTGCCATGTTGGTCCGCGCCGAGTCCCGGCGGCATGGCAATCTAATAATCCTTTCCTCTTCAATCCTCGGTTGGCTTGCGCTGCATTGTTATATTTTATCGATTTCTTCTGTCATTGTTCATGAATCAAAGAAGTCTTGACCGCCGCGGGTCTGGAGATGAAAATGGGGAAAAGCCCAGGTGGCTTGGGATTTTCCTGATTCTTAATAAGTCACAAACAAATTTTGCGCGAAGACATAACTCCAACACAACTTTTTGGTCTACCTCTACTCGTGGGTTATTATTATTATTATTTTTTTTTTTTTTGGTTCACAGGAATGTATGGGATCACGGGAAACTCGGTTGAATTTCGTGTTGTTCGCTGGGACACATTCTGGGGCGGTTCCATGGAAAAGAAACCGCAATGTGGTGGCCTACGCAGCGAAAGTTCAGGCCAACCGTTGCTCGAAAGAGACGATTGGCCTTGTGAGCCATTGACGGGAGAGTTGAGAGAGAGAAATGCAGATACAATATGGGCATCAAATCCCTGTTTTCCCACTTCCACATCATATTCTCATTCGCCCTAGATTGCTGCGGTGAAACTATGGTGCTCCAAACTATTGATTCCATATCTCCATCGAGCGCTGACAGCTGGGGACGATATAAAGTCCACAGCCATTGAAACGATCAGAACTCCCAACGTTCTAGAAACGATGGAGGCTGGGCCCCGGCGACTGCCGAGGGATCGTTCTCTGGGGGTAGAAAGACGCGGTTGTCTGCCAGGGGCTCTTTCCTTCTTTGGCGAGGCGGCTGACGATGCGAGATTGCAAAGTCGGATCGGATCCGGTGGCAGAGGTGGAGACGGTCATGGTGAGGGCACGACTGAGTCCAGACGTTGATGTTATACGGTACTGCGACAGATGACGGATATGTGACTTTTATTTCTGAACATGGTTTCGCACGTGGAACGTCACGTGGCGTGTTTCTGTCGAGTTCCTTTTGGGGAAGTCTTTATCTGTCAATAAAGCTGACTGCACCCTTAATGCGCCGTAAGTTGGTGGTAGCAGGACTTGGGGGCGCAGGCTGACGTAAGGCCGGGGCGCGTTGTATTACCACACTGGCTTTGCCCTTTTTTTTTGGCCATTTTTCTTCCCTTCAGCCTCGCTCTAGCATATCCTTCTCCTTCTCCATGGTTGCTTCGTTACAAACCTTGGTAGGATTTCATAAGTTGGCGAAGAACCTACTGAGGTGGCATGGTAGGGTGAAATGTCTAGTAATCATCACCTCGGGCAAATACAAATGAAGAACCGCCAGTGTCGCATCAAGCAAGCGCCAAAGGCAAGATTCACATCCTTTGCTGTCTGCCTAGCATGAAGTCGTTGCTCGGGCTCGACGTGAACACATTAAGGCCCATAAGGAAGTCAAGCCGCTCGGTACCGGGGATGTGCCGCGTGGCGGCTAGCGAGTGAGAAGGGCCCGCTAACACGAGGTCCGAGGGGGTTTGCTTAGGTGGCGGTTGTTGGAAGGACGGTTACATTTATCTATCAATGATGTTTCCTTGGGGCGACAACGACATTTGCAGTGAACCAAACTCTGTCGTCCCCGGTCGTGCAGCGCAGTGCCAGCCACGCTATCCTGCGCATCGGGACTTGCGGAAGTGTGTATGTCGGGTGTCTTATGCCTTTTTCTGTGTGGGATGCATGGGACGCTCCGCAGCGTGCCGCAAAACGCCTGCCACGTTCGTCCAAAGTCGTTGCCTTTTAAGAACACGGAAAGGGAAATGGCTGCATGGACGCCCAGGTCGTTCGCAGGATGCAGGATGGTTGGGGGTCCTCTTTTCATCCTTCAATCCGGAAAAGGTAGTTAAATGTTGCCTTGTATCGTATTGAATGACTTCGCCGCTCTGTCTTGGAAGGGAGGTCTAGTTGTTTAATGCGCCTAGAGGAGAGAGTGACTAGGCAAACTGGGCGCCGCGATGTTATGTTGAAATAAACTCAAGAAAGTGTGCTAGGCATTCGGTACGGCTCTCTGACTCTTCACCAAGAGACTGCTTGTCCTGTGAGGAGCTGGTCTTGGTTGAGGCCAAGGCATTGAGTGCACAATGGCATTGAGTGCACTCGCGCTCGCCTCGGCCCCCAGAACGGAAGCCGCGGGTGTTCGAGTACCGCTACGTGACCCCTGCTTCCTCTTCCCTCTTCGTCCAATGACGCCCGCATGCGGGGAATTGCTCTGACCAGCTCGAAAATGGCAAGGCCTCCCCTGTGTCTGCATCCTTTCGTGCCCGAGTGTGCTCTCATCCCTCCTATCGGACCAAGCAACCAATCCAACACGCACGCAGTCCTACTTTCTCGGGGAACGTTGAGCAAGCTGTGCGGAGATTCGTTCGTCATTCCATCCGCATTGTCTTATTCCTCGTTCATGTTGCGACTACATACGGGCTCGCTGGGCGGCAGTGGCAGTGGCAGTGCAAAAGGTGCGCCAAGCCCATGATTAGGGATGGCATCCTTCACGGTCACTTACTGGCTCCAAACCGCCGTACGGACTTTGCGCCAAGAGAAACAATCGCCGACTCTGTTGCGTGTTGCTGGCGGCGCAGCGCTTCTCGTGCTCGCAGCACGCCCTTCCCCTCGCTGCCAGCGTCCCGAGTACGTGTCTAGTATTGGCCTCTTGCTGTCCAGATCGGAGAGGAAGCCCCGCGGCGTTCAAGGCCTCAGAGGTAGGCTATTTTCCCGCGGGTGCCTTTCTTCAACGTTCGGTCTGTCCCTTTCGGAGACTAGTCACCGCCAAATCTCCTGTGACTTGACTTGTTTCCCTCTTCTCTTCCCTCGCTGCTCTCGCTGCTCTCGCCATCGCAATATTTGCTATGCTCACACGGTACCCCTAACCTGCTGCATCTTTTACTGAAACCGTTGTCGACTGCGCGACACCCTCGTTTTGCTAATCACTCGCACTCCCACCGCGACGGAATCAGCCCTGCAAACAGTATTTTTATTTGCTATATCCGTTTACTCGGCTGCTTGCACCGATTTCACCATTTTTGAATTATCGCCCGCCGCACAAGAGTACAGCCGCGCCATAATTAGACAAGGAACGCGCCACGAAGACAGGTCGAGGCCAATAAAGGGTCCTATGAGCGAGCCACTCGAGTGAATCCGGCCCGCCATCGAGGCACTCCGTATGGAACAAGCGTCATTCTCCCCGTCACCCTAGTCGCGAACTTGGCTAGCCTCTGCGAGCTAAGCTGTGTACGCGGAACCTTCGATCTGCGGGCTTGAGGCCTAGACTGGCACGGCCTAGACAGAAACCAACCAGGCCACTCGCACTTAAGAATGGAGGGCCGACACCCTGGTGACGCCTCGTCCTCTTCTCGCCAAAATGGAGAAGAGGACCTCGACGACCCCGTCCCGAGTCCTCCCCTGCCCTCGGCGACGACTACCTCCACCTTCGAGACAGCTCATGAGTCCCCGTTGCCGTCAGTGAGTCCCGCGCCCGGCGCTCTGCAGAGAATACAGCCGAGACGAGCAGTCACCGACCCGATGGGCAGTAAGGGGACCTTCGATGGCGGCCACGTCCGCTTCTCGGACGATGCGTCGCGCGAGACGATGCGCGGCTCCGACCCGGCGGGCTCGCAACCGAACTTGAACTCTCACGGCCTGTATACGATTCCCTCAAGGGGAGATCTGGAAAGTCACATCCTCTCCCAGCCTTCGTCATCGCGCGCGCATCCCAGTAGCGACCAGAGCTCTGCGCAGCCATCCGAGTCCGAATCCAAATATTCCGTTTATCAACCGGAACCGGGCAAGCGCGCGAAATGGGTCGTTGCGAAGGAAACGCTGAGTGACCAGCTTAGGAAGGCGTACAATGTGTACATCGTACAAGGATTGTTGCGACAGAAACCGCTGCCGCCTAGCGTAGATGGAAGGCATATCCCTTTGGATACTGCGAGGAGACGAGGCGAACAGCTCGTAGACGAACGGACGAGGAAACCATATATCAGAAACTTCATTCGGTCAAGTCGCTACACGATATGGAGCTTCTTGCCGAAGCAGCTTTTCTTCCAGTTCAGCAAGATGGGCAACTTTTACTTCCTGGTTGTTGGTACCGTGCAGGCCATACCTGGCCTCAGTACAACCGGTTCATGGACGACGATAGCACCGCTGGCTGTATTCGTTTCATTGTCGATGGCGAAAGAAGGATATGACGACTACCGAAGATATAAACTTGCGAGAACCGAAAACTTGAGCCGGGTGTGGGTTCTCGGAGAAAGATCTAAAAAAGCGACGGCTAGGTTGAAGAGGCATCAGATTGCGGATGCAGAGTCCCCATTTCACGAAGAGTCAGACGGTGAATGGACCCAAACTGAGTGGCAGGACATCAAAGTTGGCGACATTGTCAAGCTTAGCAGAGACGACGACGTTCCTGCCGACATGGTACTTCTGAGCGCATCGGGGCCTAACAGTACGGCCTACATCGAGACTATGGCTTTAGACGGAGAGACGAACCTGAAGGCGAAGAGGGCATGTCCACTCTTAGCAGAGAGGTGCTCAACAGTGGAAGGAATCAAGTCTTGTGAGGCCATGATTGTTTCAGAAGACCCCAACGTCGACCTGTACAGGTACGAGGGCCGCGTCACGGTCAAGGAGGAAACCCTTCCCCTTTCGCTCGACAATGTCGTCTACCGCGGCTCAACGATGCGCAACACCACGGAAGCGATCGGCATAGTCGTCAACTCTGGTGAGGAGTGCAAGATCAGGATGAATGCTCAAAAGCATGTACGCACCAAGGCGCCAGCCATGCAACGTGTCCTGAACAGGATCGTAATTTGGCTCATCTTCGTGCTGCTGGGTCTGAGTAGCGGCTTGACTTTAGGCTATAGCCTATGGCAAGACCCTACAGAGAACAACTCTTGGTATTTTGCCGGCGCGACTCTTACACTCGAGAAGGTTTTTATCGCCTACGTCCTAATGTTCAACACCTTGATCCCATTGTCACTCTACATTAGCTTGGAAATTATCAAAATCATCCAATTCTACATGATGGGAGACGTCGAGATGTACGACCCCGTCAGCAACACGCCGATGGTGGCGAACACCACTACCATTCTAGAAGATCTCGGACAGGTAAACTACGTGTTTTCGGACAAGACCGGCACTTTGACAGAAAATGTCATGCGCTTCCGAAAGATGAGTGTCGCTGGCACTGCTTGGTTGCATGACATGGACATTGAACGAGATGAAAAAGCGAAGCAGAGGCTCATCGACATGGCTCGAAAGAAACGCAAAGGAAAGGGCAAAGATAAGAACCGCGAGAAAAAAAAATTCGATAATCCCGAGAATAATTCGACTACACCCTTGCCGCCTCAAGGTCGCCCGTCTGTCGGTTCGTTTGCGCGGGGGAGGTCTACTATCAGGGTTCCCGAATTGGACCCCGAACTGAAGACGGAAGACCTCCTTGACTACCTGCGACGCAAACCTGACACGGCATTCTCGAAGAAGGCCAAGCAGTTTCTGCTATGTATCGCCCTCTGCCACACTTGTCTCCCAGAGACTCTGGAAGATGGTCAAATCGAGTACCAGGCAGCATCCCCTGACGAACTTGCCCTTGTGGAAGCAGCTCGCGACCTGGGCTACGTCGTCATCGACCGACCGGCACAGTCAGTCATTTTACAGTTACCCAACGCCGACGGATCCAAGAAGAAGGAGAGATACCAGGTCCTAGATGTCATCGAGTTCAGCAGTCAGCGCAAGAGGATGTCAATTATCATCCGTATGCCGGATGGCCGGGTCTGCGTGTTTTGCAAAGGCGCTGATAACGTCATATTACCACGTCTGAAGCTGAGTGGTCTTGCAATGCAGAAAGCAGACGCTGTACAGCGAAGAGCCTCTATCCGCCGGAGCGTGGAGAGAGAAAAGGCCCATCACCAACGTATGAGCATCGGTGGAACGCCTCGCAGCAGCACTATGCTCTCACGAACATCGATGTCGGATCGGCGAAGTATGATGCTGCGGCGCGAGAGTCTCAGATTTTCTGGGGACATTCACAGACGATCGAGCGCTGTGACTGACGATCCCGAACCATGGTCACCGCGGAGAGAATCGCAGGATATCCTGTCACCAATGAGCGTTCAGGAGCTTTGGCCCTCTCCACGAGCCAGCATGGCCATGGATGAGAGTGATATCGACGAACTGATCGACGAGTCAATAGCTCTCAATGAAGGTGCGGTCTTTGAGAAGTGTTTTCAGCACATGAACGACTTTGCTTCAGATGGTTTGCGTACTCTGCTTTATGGATATCGATACATACCGGAGGATGACTACTTGCAATGGAAGAAGATTTACCAGGACGCCACGACCAGCCTGGATAACCGACAACAGAAGATCGAGGCCGCCGGCGAGTTGATTGAAGATAAGTTCGATCTGGCCGGAGCCACCGCCATCGAAGATAGATTACAGGACGGCGTGCCTGAGACCATCGAGAAGCTCCGCCGCGCCGAGATCAAGGTCTGGATGTTGACGGGAGACAAACGTGAGACTGCGATCAATATTGGACACTCGGCAGGTCTTTGTAAGCCCTACTCGGAAGTCTTCGTCCTGGATTCCTCCATGGGTAGCTTGCAGGAGTCAATTCTGTCTACCCTGGGCGAAGTCTCTCGAGGCATGCTTCCTCACAGTGTGGTGGTAGTCGATGGTCAGACTCTGGGTGACATTGAGAATGATGAGGATCTCAGTTTCCTCTTCTTTGATCTTGCCGTTAGAGCTGATTCTGTCATTTGCTGCCGTGCTTCTCCTTCTCAAAAGGCCACACTCGTCAAACGTATCCGCCGTCAAGTGCCGCACTCGTTGACTCTGGCAATCGGAGACGGCGCAAACGACATTGGCATGATTCAAGCTTCTCACGTTGGTATCGGTATTTCCGGTCGCGAAGGCCTACAGGCTGCTCGCATTTCGGACTATGCCATTGCACAGTTCCGCTTTCTGCAGCGCCTGCTGTTCGTCCACGGTCGTTGGAATTACCTGAGGACTGGCAAATACATATTGGCCACATTCTGGAAGGAGATCGTGTTCTTTCTCCCACAGGCGTACTTCCAGCGCTACAACGGATACAGCGGGACGTCTCTATACGAGAACTGGAGTCTGACGGTGTTCAATACGCTCTTCACTTCTCTCGCGGTTATCCTCCTCGGTGGATTAGAAAAGGATTTACAGGCCGATACCCTTCTGGAGTATCCTGAGCTTTACACCTTTGGCCACAAGAACAGAGCCTTCAACATCAGGCTCTATCTTGGGTGGACAGTCATGGGTCTGATTGAGTCCGCCATCATCTACTGGGCCATGTGGGCTGTCTACATCTCGTTGCCCTTCAACCTGGACACCACGCTGTACGCCATGGGAACCGTCCCGTTCACCGTCTGCGTGGTGTTTATAAACACCAAGCTCTTGTAAGTTTTTCTTTTTTTGGTTTTGCTTTGTCTGCCGTTGCTAACACATCCAGGGTTCTTGAGATGGAGAACAAGACCTTGATCATTCTAGCTGGTTTCTTGCTCTCAGTGGGCGGATGGTTCCTCTGGTGCATTATCCTCGCTGCCGCGTACCCCCACGAACATAGGATATATCTGGTCTGGCGCGCTTTCCTGGACAACTTTGGACACACTCTCAACTTCTGGGCTGTTGTATTTGTGACCCTCTCAGCAGTCATTGTATTCGAATTGCTTCTCAACGCCATCAGACGAGTCTACCTTCCGCAGGATGTGGACTTTATGCAGCGCCTTGAGAGGGATGGTAGGAAGGGTAAGGGAGTTGTAGAAGCAGAGAATGAAGCAACAGTCTTAGAGGTCATTGGGCACAAAGAAGACGGCGAAGGAGGCGCATCCACATCAGAAGGCTTGCCTAGAAAGAGCCATCAGTCAGGTCGTACGTCACATCACCACATTCGTATGTCTCGCAAATCGCGAGACGAAACGAATGCCAGAGCTTTCACGCTACCTTTAGAGGAGATCGGTGGTTTCTCGGAGCAAGGGCCGAGCGGATCGATACAGTCAAAGAAGCCGGTGCTCTCTGTGGCGACCAAGTGGTTGGGCAATAGCAGGAGTGCTGCTCGCGCTGCGAGCCCCATTGAGCTGCGGTCTACCGGGCACAAGCAGGCGTGAGAAGGAGACAATGGGGACGAATGGGTGATGCTGGTAATGATTACATGTTATGAATTCGTGTACATGATAAAGAAGGCCTGGAGGCAACCGCCACGCCATGTGCTTTCCTACAGCCAGTCCTTTTCGCATTCTTTGATACCATAGGTATTTTGGCAGGGAGACGGCATTTGGCGTTGGGGTATCATTTGATACAGTGATACAAATAGAAACAGACTACACTATATGAACTCAAAATATACAGCAAGTGAATCCTACCTAACCACAACTGTCTCAGCGTGCGAGATATCTCGGTGTAAATTACTCATTAGGACAAGAGAGAAGGAAGATTGGTGTATATATATGATCCCGAGCCTTGTATCCCAGCTATGCTAATAATGTAGAGATGTGCTGGACTCGGGCAGCGCGATTGACGCTGGAGGCATGGACGTGGTGGAAGTTCGAGGACATGAGCTGAGTGGAGGCGATTAGTTGTCCTTCTTCTCGTCAGATTTGTCCTCGTCCTTCTTGTTGTCATCGCTCTTCTTTTCCTTGGACTCGTCCTTCTCTTCCTCGGACTCATCATCCTTCTTGTCGTCAGACTTGTACTCCTCGGGCTTATCAGAGCCATCGGAAATTTCCTCCTCCTTCTCTTCCTTGGGCTCGTCCTCCTTTTTCTCCTTGGATTCGTCCTTCTCCTCCTTGGGCTCATCCTTCTTCTCATCCTGAGGCTTCTCCTCAGACTTCTCTTCCGCCTTGGAGTCCTCTTTGGGCTCCTCTTTAGGCTCCTCGTGCTTCTTCTCACGCTTCTCCTCGTGCTCGGCATGAGCGTCGTGGCCATGGGCCTTGGGCTTCTCACCCCGTGGCAGTATCACCGCCAGACCGGCCACGGTAATGAGTGCTGAGCCAAGGGCACTAGGCAAAATCCTGTTAGCAATCGTTGCGCGGCATGATCCCGCAGGTCATATGGTGACCCCAAGGACGCCAATTGAGTTCAAACAGGGCTAGCAGAGCCAGTATACTTACAGAGGAAGCTCGCTCTGAGGCTTCGCGGCACCATGTTGGCTCGCGTATGTCCTTTGCGCGAACTGCGGACGGAACTGGGGACGGATCGTCCGGCGCGCCGAATGTCGGAGGGCGGAACGAAGGGAAGCGGCTCTGGCGAAGGACATGGTGGCCATTCTGTTTTACAGGCGGCTTGGGGAAAAAACACAGCAGGAATAGAACGGGAAAAAGTGAGCTAGGACGCAGAGGAGCTTGAAGACTTCCCAATTGACCCCTTATAGAGGGACGTGGTTTCCGTGGTATGTCGCGAGTAAAGGAAAGAAACGGGGAAAGATGATGGCAAGAAAAATTCCCGGTGGCTACAGCTAGCGAAGGAAGCAACAAGAAAGCTTGGCTGGGGGCCGCTTCGCTTCTGCCGTCCGAAGTCTGGAGCTCGGAGCTGCGAGCTGCAACTGGAACCCTGGCACAAGCAGCAGCGACCAACAGCTGGGGGTGGGCCACCGAGCTGTTCCTACCATACACAGATAGAGCTGCTGCGTAGGACCAATTGGTTGCTGGATGGTTCCAGATGCCGGGGTGGCTGGTTCGAAGCGTTCCCCACAACTCGTGGTGACGACATCGCCTGGGCCGCACGGATGATTCCCCGAGAATGGTTCAAGCTGCTCCGCGTGTTTCCAGGTTATGTAATCTCGGTACCGGATTTATCTCGTGCCGTCAACTACTGGATGGAACGGGCCTGAGCTCGGTTTCCTGCACCCGTAAATCAAGCAGCGAGGTGGAGACCTTTTGCGGGCGGGCAGGCAGGATGTGGGGTCCACTTTCGCGGGGCAGCAACGACCCGGCAGCAGTAAGCAGCATCTTCAGATATCCCCGACTGCCTTCCTGCCTAGAGCTCCGAAACCCCACCAACAACCTCTCTTCACGAGGGTCTTTGTTGTCGTGCTACCAACACTGCAACGTCCCAATCCGCCTCCAACAAAACGGATCTTTCCCACTACACCTCTCAAGATACACGCAGGACGGTCGACCTTGCGTAAACCCTCTGCATGGTCAGAGCCACCGCTTCCCGCTAACACGCCACCTACTAACCCTCTCCGTCTTCCTCCCACCGAGCACAACCATCAATCGAGGTCTTCACGATGTCCTCCTCAAGCGTCCCGGCGAACCCGTCGCCGCAGACGGTGATTCAGTTGGTTCAAAAATTGGGCGACGCCGACCCGGACTTCCGCTTCATGTCCCTCAACGACCTTCTACAGGTCCTCGCAAACGGCAAGCCCGACTTCCTGCATCACGACTACAATGTGGCCGCGCGTACTGTTGATAGTATCATCAAGACGCTTGACGATCAGAATGGAGAGGTGCAGAACCTGGCTATCAAATGGTACGCATCATTCCTGCCTGCCGCCTTTCCAGATCGAGACATGTTTGAAAGCGAGCTGACCTTTTTCTCGATAAACAGTCTCGGTCCCCTAGTCTCGAAAGTCCCACCGCCCATCATTGCGCCGATGATTGAGAAGCTTTCTTCAATCAAGCTGAAGAACTCCGTTGACAATGCCGTCCCTTCCCTCGCCCTGCGCGCCGTGATCATGGCCCTGCCGAAACCCACGCCTGGTCTGCCGCCTAGCAAAGAAGTCCAGGATTCTTACAGCGCCGTCAGCCGTGTTCTGATCCCACGCCTACTGGGTCCCGGAAATAAGGTTCAGCCGCAACAGAATGCGAACAACATCCAGCTACCACCCGTCCCGCAAGGTCTCCTCAAGGTCGACAAGGATTTGAGTGCAGAGTCAGTAGACATCCTCATTGAGGTTGTCAGGTGCTACGGAGTCATGCTCTCGCCGATTGAGGTCGAGGCGATGCAAGATGCCGTCATCAGCTTGTTGGAGAACGACAAGACGTCTTCGGTCGTCAAGAAGAGGGCCGTCGTTGCGATTTCCATCCTCGCTGTCCATCTATCCGACGACCTGCTGAACAACATGGTCCAGCGCATGGCAAACGATCTTGGCAAGTCTGAAATCTCCGCCGTCACTCGCCGCCTATACATCTCTATCACGGGGTCTTTGGCAAGATCGATTCCTGCACGTTTCGGTAAATACTTGGGCACTCTTGTGCCTTTCATTATGCAGGCTCTTAGCGAGAGCGAGCTGGAGAAGCATCTGGAGAAGATTAGTGATGGAGACGACGTTGGTCTGGAGTTCAACGAGGTGCGCGAGTCTGCTTTGGTTGCACTCGAGGCGTTTTTGTCAGCTTGCCCTACCGAAATGCGCCCCTTTACCGACGATACCATCAAAGCCTGTCTCAGATATCTTAAGTACGACCCCAACAACGCCGTGGATGATGACGATGAGGAGATGGAGGTCGATGAGGAGGACGACGAGATGGACGCCGATGATGAATTCGATGACGACGCCGGCTTTGACGATGATGATGACGCGAGTTGGAAGGTCCGTCGTTGCGCCGCAAAAGCTCTTTACACTCTCATCTCGACTCGCGGAAGTGGCGATTTGCTTGAGAACGGCGTTCTCTACAGCCAAGCCGGGCCCACTCTTGTCAAGCGATTCGACGAAAGAGAGGAAAACGTTCGTCTGGAGGTCATTTCATGCTTGTCTCTACTTGTCCGCAAGACTGGCGAGGGCATCTACCCTGCTGACCTGACACTTGACGACCAAGAGGCCGCGGCCCCTAGCTTGATGCCTGTCAGTCGCAAGCGGAGACGCCAGAGCAGCGGCGGCGGTTCCATGGCCGCTCATGTAGCCACGGGTCTCACCTCTCCTACTCTTGAGAGAATTCCTTCCACAGGGCCTCGCGCCGACCTGGCCCGTTTCACACCTACCATCGTAAAGGCGTCCACCAAACTTCTGAAGGGTAAAGTTATTCCCACGAAGCAGGCTATCATCAACCTCCTCGACGACATTATCACCGTTCAGCGCGGTGGTCTGTCAGACTACTTCAACGACGCTATCGGCCCTATCATCGAGTCGATCAAGCCCACTGGAGCCTCCGCGCTGGCCTCTTCCCTCGCTGCCTCTGGCGGCAATGCGTCCGCCACGCCGAGCACTCTGCGTGTTGCGGCCTTGAAGCTTACCAGTGACATCGCCAAGACCCACTCATCCAGTCTGCTTCAACCCTATCTCACTAAGATCGTTGCTGGCGTGGTCGCTGCAGCCAACGATCGCTTTTACAAGATTTCCAGCGAAGCCATAGGAACGATTGAGGAGTTGGTCAAGGCCATTACGCCGCCTCGGTCCAAGATGACGGCGCAGAAGTTCAAGGGTGAGCTGCAGAAGCTTTTTGACACGATCATGGACCGTATCACCGCAACTGATGCCGACGCTGAGGTCAAGCAAAGAGCCATCCATGCCCTTGGCGTTTTGTTATCCAGGACATCTGGCGCGGATGGCGCAGGCTTGATCGCTGCTGAAAAGCGTCAGTCCGCGCTCGCTGCCCTCCTCGATCGCCTCAAGAACGAGACTACCCGACTTGCCGCCGTTAGAGCCGTTGACAACGTCGCCGCTTTTAGCACCAGCAGCGGTCAGCTCGAAACGGCATGGATCCGTGAGGTTGCTCTGGAGCTTGCAGGTCAACTCCGCAAGGCGAACCGCGCTCTTCGCGGCTCGAGTATACAAGCTTTGAAGCATCTGGTGGTGTCGCCCACCTCCAAGGGCCAACTTGACGCGGACACCATCCAGGGTCTGGTTTCGTCGTTGGTGCCCGTGATTAGCAATCACGACACCCATCTCCTGGCCCCGGCGCTGCTTGTTCTCGCAACTCTTGTCGAAGAGAACGCGAGCCTCGTTGTCAACCAGTCCATGGTCGCCACCATCTGTAGCCTTCTCAAGTCGAGCTACGCCAGCATTGTCCTGGATCAAATCCTGATCCTCGTTACCAAGGTTGGCGAGAGCGGTTCTGGCGAGTCACTCATGCAGGGAATTCTCAAGGAAGTTAGTATCGAAGGAGATCCTGTCGTTGTGGGCAAGGTTATTGGTGCCCTTTTAGTGGCCAGTGGAAGCTCAGCCGGCGTCACGATCGAGAGCTTCATTTCTGAGCTTCAGAACAGCACGCAGAAGAGAGACGACGCCAGGATCAGCCTGGCTCTGGCCGTCCTCGGCGAGGCAGGTCTCCGACTTGGTGCCAACTCTCCTCTGAAACCGGACCTGTTTTTGAAGCAGTTCCATGATGAGCCTGACAAGGTTTCGATTTCCGCTGCGGTGGCTCTTGGTCGCGCAGGCTCTGACAATGTATCTCAATACCTGCCTGTTATTCTGGACACCATGCAGAAGGGTGGCAACACGCAGTACTTGCTGATTCACTCGATCAAGGAGATCTTGCAGCAAGTCACTGTTCTGTCCGCGGAGACCGCCAAGTTTGCCGCACCCATCTGGCAGCATCTTCTCTCTGCCTCCACCATCCCCGACAACCGCGTCGTCTGTGCTGAGTGCGTTGGACGACTTACCATCATTGATACCCAGACTTTCATGCCACAGTTGCAGGTTGGTCACGCTCGAAATGTAGACGCTGTGAGCCGAACTAACTTTTTGATAGTCCCTACTAAGAGATCAGAATCCCGACATTCGTGGCATGGCTGTGCAGGCCGTCCGATACACGCTGCCTGATAGCGATGAGGCTTTCGATGCCATGCTCAGGAATGTTCTTGTCGACATGCTTCTCGTCATGCTTCAGGATACGGAGATGGACAACCGTCGTTTGGCTATGTCAACGCTCAACTCAGCCGCTCACAACAAGCCTGATCTTATCTTGCCTCACTTGGGTGAACTCATGCCCTTCGTTCTGTCCGAGTCGGTGATCAAGCCTCAATTGATTCGTGAAGTCATGATGGGTCCCTTTAAACATATGGTGGATGATGGGCTTGAAGTCCGCAAGGTGAGTACTAAGCCTGCGTTGCTGTGAAAACAATGTTGACACATGTTGCAGAGCGCATATGAGACTTTGTATGCTCTCATGGAGACTGCGTTCTCGCGAATCAACAACATCGACTTCTACGATCGTGTAGTCGCTGGTCTCAAGGACGACAACGACATTCGCAGTCTTTGTAATCTGATGGTGTCCAAGCTCATCGTGCTTGACCCTGATGAGACGGCTCGCCGCCTGGACACCATTGCCGAAGCCTACCGCGCTATTCTATCCACCAAGCTCAAGGACGGTGCCGTTAAGCAGGACGTGGAGAAGCAGGAGGAGGCCAACAAGAGCGTCCTGCGTGTGACGCTTCTCCTTGGAGACAGACTTAAAGATAACAAGGCGGGTTCTGGCAATATGGTGGCCAATTCCAACGCTGGAGGCGGAAGTCAGATTTGGAACGCCTACTGGGAGTGGGTGAATAAGGAATTTCAATCTTCGCTCCGGAACCTTCGCGAGGAGAGCAAGGAGTCCCGCGCGTTGTAAGCGGGCAAACATTCTGGCCGGGCTGAGTATCTTCTGGCGTTTGTGTACATGGAACAGCAGGTACTAGAACAGGCATAGCTCTACTACTTAAGCCTAGTTCATTGAGGATTGCAGGATCCGCTTCCACTGAGGCACTTCCCAGTGTCCAGAAATGCCTGCACCGTGAAGCCTGAAGTTCCCGAAGCGAGACATGCAAAGGGTGTCGACTTGAACGTCTGCTCCCGGTGCATTCCGATGAATTATCCCCGGCGTACAAACTGAGAGAATTCGAGAAGAGGACAGAATCGGTGTCTCTCAAAGTGGCGCTCCAGTGCGGTTGCTACTGGGTGTCATGTGAGCCACTAGCTTGGCGGGATGTCACGCTTAAGCGTTATCCTGCACCTGCCTACGCCGGTTCCGACGACGAGCATGGTTATGTTTGTAAAAATGAAGACTCTATGAGACAGCTCGTTGAATATTTAATTCAAGTTCAAACGAATCCAGACAGTATGAGCACATCTCGCATTTCATCTTACATCTCAGTCTTTCACGTCCACATAAGATGAATTCATCAACAACCCAACGCAGGAAACAACTTACGCAAGCAAAACCCCCATAATCTCCAAAGGTTCAAGTCACAGAAAAAGAGGAAGGCCAAAAACAAAAAAAAACAAAAAAATGGCAATATCACGCGCCTGGACCTTCACAACCCGCGGCAACCCCCGCTCCGTCCTCTCTCTCACTTCCCGACCCGTCCCAACCCTCCCACCTTCCCCCAGCCAGCTCGCCAAAGCAAAATCCGACAACGAGGACGGGAGAAGCGAATGGCTCGCCATCAAGGTGGCCTACGCCGGCGGCCATTTCTACATCCCCCTGCTCCCGGCCGCCGCGAGAGTAAAAGTCGCCGTGCTGGACTTGTATCTGGGCGGGGTCGTGACGGACGTCTGGAACGGCCTGGGGACTCCCGCGGGACAGTTCGGGAAGGGCGACCGCGTTGCCGCTTTCATACCCGTCGGCTACGGGTTTCCGACGGGGACGGGGGCTCTCGCGGAGCACGTCGTTCTCCCTGCGAAATACGCCGTCGCGGTGCCGTCTCATGTACCCCTGAAAGATGCGGGCTGTGTCTTGACGGCGTGGTGAACGGCGCTCGCGGCCGTTCGGTCAGCGGGGCTGAAGAGAGGTGGCAAAGTGCTTGTCAACGGGGCCAGCGGTGGCGTGGGCAGCCTCGCGGTGCAGATGGCTCGAGACGCCGTTGGGCCGGAGGGGAAGGTTGTTGGGATCTGCTTAGGGAAGAATGCGGAGACGGTGAGGACACTAGGGGTTGACGAGGTCTTGGATTACACCACCGGTCGCGTCTCGGGCGTGCTGAAGGAGAGGTTCGGGAAGGAGGGAGAGAGGTTCGATGCCGTGGTGGATTGCATCGGGGTCCAGGATATCTATCTCAACTGCGCTGCGTATCTTGTCCCTGGCGGGATCTACGCTTCGGTCGGGATCAAGCCGGCTGCGAGTACGTACGGTGGATTCCTCAAGGCCGTGTGGACGATGCAGATGAATGCGCTCTGGCCTTTGAGTCCGTTGCTCGGCGGCACGGGACGGAGGTGGGTGGGGACGTCGATGATGGATCCTGGGCGGGAGTTGATGGAGGACGTCATGGGCATGGTGAGTGATGGGAGAGTGAAGGTTTTATTCGAGAGGGAGGTGGGGTTTGAGGAGGCCGTTGATGGGGTATGATGTTGTCGGGAGCGGGAGGGCGAGGGGGAAGGTTGTTGCTAAGGTGGGTGGGGAGTGATGTGATTTGGAAAGACTCGGGGACTGTGTGAAAGTATAGATGTACAGATTCCTTTTCTTTTCTGTCGACTGATTTGGGTGCTTCCTTCAGGGAAAGATTCCTGACGGCCTCGTATTGCTGTTTTAGTATCGTAACATTGTTGTTACTTATGGAGCTCTTCGCCATCCACCCTCTCCTCGTTCGTCGCCCGGGAAGATTCCTTCCTTTGTGAAAGTAGGGCCAATCTCATTGTGTCTTCCGGTATTCGTTGTAATTGTGTTCTAGGTGGTTATTGGGCAAGACCGTAGTGACCCAAGACTTAAGGGGACGATTTCTGAGTCTTTCGCTGGCAGACGCCGCCATTAACATCCATGACATGCCATCAGCGCACCACAATTTGGCCTTTCAAATGGTCGCCGAACACGGCGCCAGGTGTAAGGAAAACCAAGTCATAGCCGAAGAAAAACTTGCAACTAATCCAGGGCTGTCTGGTCTTCGTTGTAGTCATCGTTTTGTTCTTCAGTAATATCCGCCTGGAGTCTACTACTAACACGCCTAGTCTTCAGAGCTCTCAAGTGTTCTTGCGTGAAATGTGAAAAAAAAAAAAAAAAAAAAAACGTGCATCGGGGCCGTTCGAAAGGCTTCAAAAGCTGGGATTAGCCCTCCCCAGAGATGGAGCACCGTGAAGGACGAAGCACAGCGAATCCTGGGTTACTGTCGAAGCGCACTGCGTAGGTCTCGTCTCTGCTGCTACTGGGTTCTTGGGGGCCATGAGGAACTCTGAATATCACCGACACATGTAAAGACAGGAAGAGCACTGCTCGGAGACATGGAGACCGCGTCTTCTTCTCAAGGAAGGACTCGCGGATCCATTCAAACATGACATCAATCACCTTTCGATCCATCATACATGGCTATCCATTCTTCAATGGTGCTGATAGTTCCTGGCGTCTGCGCCGTTAATCGGATCGTTGTACGCACATTTCCGGTCGAAGTAGTGCTCGCAGTTTCTGTGACCCTATCTTATCACTAAGCTGTTAGGTTGGTTAATCTGTTGTCTGAGTCTTGTTTAAAAGGTTATCGTGCGAGCGTCGCTGGTTAGTCTAGACCCAGATCTTGCCGTGGCATTGAATGGACATAGTCGCCATCACGATTTGAGCTATTCAGATGAAGTAAACCTGGCCAGAAAGGACAGAATCTTCTGGGGCTGGTCATCAGAATCATAGGATGCTAGTGTTGGCTGATCCCCAGAAATGAGTGCCTGATCGTGTTTCCACTTCCGGACGAACGTCGCGGTGAGCAGCATAGGTGCCTGGGCGGGCTTCTGTTGTTTTTCTTTTTAGATCTGGGTGACTTTGGAAGTCCCATTCGCCATGAACTGTCTAAACGGCCTCCCAATGTAGTGCTCAGGTTTAAGCAGGCATTGGTGTTGGGAGGATGGAGTGTCCACCCATACTGATCGTAGCATCCCGCAAGCAAAGTCGTCATCACTATGCCGTTTGAGCTCTGTCAGGCCACATCGACCTCAAACGCACCATTGCATTTCGATGTTCGAGGTAGTGTTTCTCACAAATCTTTCATCACTTCGCCCACAGCCTTCTTAGCCATCCTTTTCCTCTGCTCCTCAGGCAAACCCGCACTCATATCCCTCACAGCCTGCAACTTGCGCATCATACCCTCCAGTTTTTCAATCTCCTCAGCATCGAGCTCCTCGTCTTTCTCATCCATGCCCTTCTTTTCTGTCGAACTCTCCCCAGTCTTCTTCTTTTCGTCCTTCTCACCCTCGCTGTCGCCGTCCTGATTCTGCTGTTCTTGCTCAAAGTTCCAGATAGCTTTTCTCAGACCTTCAAAGTCGGAACGGTCGAATCCAAAATCCATGCTCTCCGGGTCGAAGTCGAACTCGTCGTCGTCGCTTCCATTTGCGAGTGGTCCAGGTTTCCGTGGTAGCTCCATTTCGATGTCTTCTAGATCCGAATCGACGTCTGGTCCGGCATCTGCGGCCCAGTCGTTCGATTCCAAGGCCTCGATGACTCTTGGGATGCCCATTTTCTCTGGATAATTTTGTCAGTTGGCAAGATCCACGGAAACAGCGTGCTCTCCCTCGACACCGAGAAACACTCCTCAAGCAAGAGGTGACAGGAAACATTACCTCCGAACTCATTCCGCCCTTCATCCTTCTTCCCACCGCGCACTTGGACGAACTCCAGCCCCCACTCCGCACAAAGCTCCTCCCACTCCTCCGAATCGCCCTCTCCAACGCCAATCCCGAGCCCTACGCCGTCCCAGGCCCAGCCGCCAAGCCCCTCGCGGACGACTTTTCCGACTTCCTCGATCAAAGCACGCGTCTCTTCTGCGGATGGCGCCGGCGGGACGGGAACAGCGACCGGATCCGTGGGCGCGGTAGAGGCCGACGTTGCTGACGAAGGGGGCGGCAATGCAAAGACGATAGCCAAGCCTCCGAGAACCGAGAGAACTTCCTTCGCCTCAGGGGACAGGAATGAGGCGGACCATTCCGACGGTGATGAGATGAGGTCCAGCCAGATGGGGACTTGCGCGGTGTAGTAGCTCGTCTTGAGGTCCAGGACGTGTGTTGTGCCGGCGAGTGAGATCGAAGCGGGCTCGGGGATGGCGCCCGTGAGATCTAGTTGTCTGTCAGTCCGACCGCTGTGGTCAGACTTGTGAAAGCATTTTCCACGTGCCGTGTAGCTCATTCACTCACTCACAACATGGGCAATGAACAAGCACAAGGATGGCGGGGCAGAAGACGATAAGATAAGGTTTTTCCAGACGAGGGGCGCGCACCTTTGATGACCCTACTGAGATGCTGCGTCGAGGCGGTCAGCGAGACGGCCAGGACTCGACGTGGATTCGTGACTTCTGTCATGGTTTCTTAGTGCCTGAAACAGAGCGATGTAGAGGATTCGGTGTAACGAGGTCGAGAAGCTGATGGCAAGGTCACGGCCCAAGCTGTCAGTAAGGGGTCCGGATTACCTAAGGTCGGAGGGGTCTGAGCTGGTACACTACCTAACCTTACCGACTGGAACTTCCAGCGGGGCACCGAGCGGGTGTTACGGGACCCAGAAGCCCACCTCTGTAGAAAGCCGGGAGCTGCGGAATCGTTTCTTTTGCTGATCATTCTGCACAAACACTTCTTTGTTCCCAAAAATACTATCAACGCGGCATGTTCTGATTGAGGGAGTTGGGGGTTTTTAATTCCTCTGCTAACATTAATGTTTTTTTTCGGCCTCGCTACCCATGCGAAACGGGGTATTCTGGAAATCGCAGCTAAGAATCATGATGCGTGCAGTCTGGGAATCGTCATGAAGGAATGTAAGAAAACAGACGCCCTCCGAGCCAGCCCAAAAACACATCGACAATTGGCAAAGAAAATCGAATCTTTCAAAGCAGTGGAACCAGGACCGAACTCCCAAGAAAAAGAGGGGAAATGATGCTTAGCAATCACCACCCCAGCCAAAGTGCCGGTTTACGACATTCATCGCACTTACACCGGCTCTCACAAGTCCTCTGGTCGTATCCCCGTCCATGCCAGCCAGGACATCTTCGAAACTGGTATCCTGTCGTCCGTCGGCATCCCTCAGGTCCCGTTGGTCCAGCTCGCCTTGTCGCCTCTCCATGACAGCGCGGTGGATGGCTCTCGCCCACATGTTATACCACTGATCCTCAGACATAGTCACGTACTCTCTTCCGACGACTTTTCCGGTCTGAGGATCCCTCTTCCTCCGAGAAAAAGGCCACTCCGCCTCCACGACCTCGTATCGCTTCGTCCTGAAAAACAGGTACGGCCACGCGAACACCCAGAGGAAGGTCAGATAGAACAGCCACCTCACCCACGACGTAAAGCGCCACCTGTTCACCCGGCACGCGTTATAGACATCGACCCTCTCGTCGTTGATCGGGAAGCTCACGTCGATGCGGCCGCGGTACTGCGTCGCACGAACGAGATCCTCCAAACGGCCCTTTAGCCTCTCGTCCTCGTCAAATCCCGTCACCGTCCTTGAGAGTGTGAACGTCTTGAGACCTGCGTGCGAGGCGCAGTAGCGGTGGCACCACTCCCGCAGCGTAGGTGGCTTGCTTCCCTCAATCACGCCACCTGCGGACGAACCACCAAATCCTGGAGCGCGGGTCGGAAACACGGTGCCCCGGCGAACTTTTTGGAAGTTGTCGGCGGTGCGAATCTCCCGCCAAGACTGACGAGCCTGGATATCGCGGTATAAGAAGGGTGTGAGGTCAAGGCGGACGTCAAAGTCAACCACGGTCTTGTTCTCGGTTTTGTCATCGCGCTTGCGGACGGACTCGGAGTGCGTACCACGTACACGAACGTAGGGTCTTGGCGGCAGCTGGGCAAGGGATCTGATGTGTGATTCGAGGAAGGTCGGATCGGTGTCGAGACGCTTGGACATGTGGATTTCACAACCCGTTGAGGCATCCTTGCGGAAGAGGTTCGGGGAGGCGGCCTCATCTGCGAGGAGGGTGGAATGGTTCACGTCCGTTGAGGACGGGTTGTCGGTGTAGGAGGGCGGCAAGTCGAGAGCTCCATTCGAGATGGAAGCGGGTGCCTCATCGAAGTAAGGGGCGTTTGTGTGCATGGAGTATGCGTCGGCAGATTGGTCGAGGCGGAGAGCTGGGGGATCGGTCGAGGATTTGTCTTCTTTGGGAGCCGCTTTGGAGGGGGGAAGCTCCGGGGAGAAGGCGCCTGGCATCGACATTTTGGATTTTGGTGTTGCAGAGGAAGTGCGGAGAGTAATAGGATAAGTGGAGGAGGGTGATTAGAGACGTGGGGACGATTCGTCCTGGAGGATGAGGGTGAACTCGATCTGCGAGTTGCAGAAGGTTGAACAAGAAAGAAATCAACACAATAACAACCACCAAAAAAACGAAGGACGAGGATGGAGAAAAGAAGGGATGGGGTGATGCCGCAGGCAGAAAGGGAAATATTATCAGGTCTGGTGGTACTTTGGCTTTTCGCCGTTTGCTGCGGTCGTTCTGGGCAAGGGCCAACGAAGAACCAAGGTTCCAGGCCCCAGGACTTGGCCACCAACCACCAACCACCAACCACGCCCAGCGGCGCAGCATCCAACGAAGGGGGACCCTTTTGATACCTAGCTAAGGTACTTCGTTCCACTAAAGTGGTAGCTGCCCTGACTTGCCCAAAGACAAAAAAAAATTATTAAAGAAAAAAAAAAAAAAGGCCTCGACTCCTTTCGCAAAAGCCGTTCAGCCACAACACACCGCTAACCGGCGGGCCAGTCAGGTGTCAGATGGCGGTCATTGTGCATTGTCACTGGCGGCCCCGCGTCATCTCCACAATTCCCAAAGCCACTCCAGTGTCCCGTCGTCGCAGGACTTCGTTCCACTGTCGAGACGTCGCTCGTGCCACCTGCTCAATGCGATGAACCCGGCACTCGTTGTCTGGATAAAAGTGGCCGTTGTCCCGGGCCTAAATTGAGACTTGATGCGAGGGCGCGGCTTCGTCAGCTTGTGTCTATCTATTCTGAAGGCTGATTGAGGGCCCTGAATTCGAGCACCAGAGAAGACATCTTTGCTGGACACGAAGCTTTCTCGCTGAGTTTGTACGAAGTCTGTTTTCGCGTCAAGGTTTCTAACATGTCATGTTCGTTGATATTGGGATCATCAGGAGACTCCTGTTCTTAAGCCACGACTGCCGACATCAACTTTATTGCTGTCTCTTTGATTGTGGGTTCTCCACTAGCTTTGCGACGTTTCTCCGGCGTACTCAAGGAATGGAAAGCTTCTGTATTGCTACATTTATCGTAGCAACGATTCAATCTCTTCAGCATCGATAATTTGCACCTGACAGTACGTGTAGATACCAAAGCCCTCCTAGTGAAATGTAGTTCAGTTGCTCAACCTCGTGATGAGCAACATCCGGGATTGTCAAGGTCTAGGAGCTATAAACTCTTATTCGGCTCTGCCTCGCCTGTGGGAACATCCACAGTCACCCCTCCAGTCCAACGTCTCCAGCTCTAGAGATGTCTGACGTTGCTGATCGATTTTCTTGGTAGGGGGAATACTCTAGGGTATCCAAGCTGTTCGAGGCGCTCACTGCACCACGCTTTGTGCGTCTCATCCGATTTGGGGGCCATTGGTCCTATGATTTTTCTTTCGTCAACATGAACCGAGGACCCGAGGTACCTCAAGGTGGCAAGTGCTTAGTTCCAAGCAATACACAGCGGGCACATGACGCGCCCTGTGTCTACAACATTTCCGTCTATAGGTATCCCGAATCGTTTCATCTTTGCAGATTGATCCTACCGTTATCTAGTGATCGCCGTTGTCGCAAAGGCCGCAAACACCGTCTTCTACCCATGCGATGATGTCCGCAACCTCGACAGCGTCCCACAGAACCCGCAGATTTGATCTCAGAAGTCGCGATTCTATCCTGAACTCTGGAGAGCTCTGATATGGGAACAGGATTCCAAAACTGCCACGTATACGCCATTTGAGCTCTTGCTGCAAGATACAGGCCTCGAGTTCTCCTTCTATTTCGCCGCAGCGCATTTTCACTCTGATTTCCTAGCATACCAGCGTCGGGTTGGAACTCTTGCGACCGTCGATGGCATTTGGCATCACAAGCGAGAACCAATCCCTTTTTCCCAAGCCATGTCGACAATATCGAGCAATAGTTCAGGAGGAAGCGTGGTGGTTCCGCTCAGGGGGCGGATGATGCTGTTCGTCTTGCGAACGAGGAATTCGGGTTATTCAGTACCGATCGCTGCCTTGTTGTAGATGAGAACCGGCTGATCTACGACCAAATCTTCTAGGTCTCTGTAATTTATCGGCCTCATAGTGTCAACTTTCGGGTTCTTGATGTTTCGAACTGAAGGACGAAGGTATGATTCAGAATCTCAATGAGCGCAAGAGGCAGTCGATGGGACCTTGGAAATAAAGAACTCGAGACTATTGAAAGTCTCCGATAAACCTGTATCATCAGATAGACCTGTTTTCTTGTTGCCAAAGAAAATCGCTTTCCGCCCATACCTTTGGAATCACGACGATCGGCAGGGGACGGCCGCGCGAACTCAAAAGTCGTAACCTCTACGGGTAAGGTAACTACCAGAATGAAATAAGGTGCAGCCAAATTTCTTCAGTTGCTTAGATTGTAAGTTTCACCGATCGATCTGGAGATTCAATCCTCTCCGGCAGCGGGAGGCCGCACGCAGCGAAAACCTGAAAGCCATACCCCAAAGCCGCACATTGCCGTTCCAACGCCCTGTTGAAACGACCCTTTCGACCAGGGAATGCGCCAAAGTTTCCGATGCAAAGACCACATGGGACTTTCCTCTGACGAAGACCGTAGAGGTTACCCACCGTCAACACCTTTTCCCACGAGTCCCACGATGAGTTGGAGTTCACAGCACGGAAATTCCCGCAACGACCGCAAACTTCTCCTTCCACCTTGGAAATGACGTCTTGAATCGATACATCGGTAAACAGAATCGGACTGCCCTGAACGAAGTATCTCAGATCAAAGCGAACAGTCTTCTTGTTCGGATTATGAGTGCCGTACGCCTGGAACGACTTGAAGGCCGCACGTCTAAGTTCCGGCGCGTTCAATTGCGAACTTTTGAGGACCACTTCGTGGGCAGATAGTTGATCGAAGTCCCTGATACGTCCGAATTTGGTTCGAAATTTGGTTCGCTGCAAAATGAGGTCCGATATTTGCGTACCGCTAGATTCAATTGTTTTCGGGATGACGAGGAGTAGTTCGGCTCTAGATAGCAGTATTCGAGGATGTTGAACCACAGCTCCAGAGGAAGAAACAGACGACGTTCCTTGGAGGTGACTGAAGACGTAGACTGTCTGACGAGATATTCGACGTAGGTCGGGCCAAATCCGTCATTGTCGAGTACCAATACAGGTTTGCGCCTTATCAGGTCTGTCAAGTCTGCTTGGGTTACTGGACGCATCGTCGTCAAATATTTGCCGCCAGTTCCGACCCGAGATTGTCTGGACTTGTGAACGAGGTTGGGAAAGTGGATTTGGTTTCCCGTGTTGAAGTTCTTCGGAAATATTTGTAAAAGAAAGTCAGATGAGATATTTTCACGAATAATCTTTAGGAAGTGTGCATTGTGCTAGGTTCATGTGAAGAACCATACAAATGACTGTGTCTAAAATTAAAGTTACAAAAGACTTGGTTCTAACCGAATTCCGCCACTAGGACGTTCAAGGTGCGGCGAGATCGTCCGCCGCACGAAGTGGCGCTCTTCGGCGTGAGCATAGCAAGCAGAGTGAGCCTAACAGTCCTATACGATATGATTTATCAACACTAAGTCACTGTTAACAGTATCCAGCAATCCCATCTCACATTTCTTTTTTACACCCAGGCGCGCCCCGGGTGCGCAGCGTAGCTACAAATTGCAGAATAGGGGCGAATGACAGCGGATTAGTCATTCCCGAAGCTTTTGCTTTGTGCCACAGTGGTCGCCGTATACTGCTCCTAACACCGTAGCATTACTTTCTAACGGGCTGGACTGTGTCACTCAGTAGCTTGTCATTTGATTTACAAGTCATACCCAAAAGATGTGTTGATTGTTGATGCCGGAATTTTGGTATCCGAGACGACTTACAAACAGAACTGGGATAACACTGTCGCTGGCCCATGCGTTACTACCGACGCTGCCGCCAGTAATATCACATCTTGACCACTCTCAAAACGAGCAAACATAGATCACGATGAAGGCATTAGTTGTATTAGAGAGCCAATCGCCATGCGTGTAGCTTTTGCTGTCTTGTCTTCCTTTCGCCTCTGAGTGCCGCTGACGCCGGCTTCGAATCTGAGTTTTGAACAACTTCAGACCAACAGGTGCGTCTATTGACAATGTGCGCCATTCTGAGGCAATGTCTTCGGGAGGCTCTAGAAGACGAGGCCGGGATGGATTCCGAGCCGGTTGCCTCTCCCACCTATAACACACACACACACACACACACACACACACACACACACCAGGATCGCTGACTCGCACAATTTCCCCAGTTGTCTATAGTGAACATCTTTCACGATGTTTAGGTTTGCCACCACCGGACAAACTTGGGCGCAATAGATGGAAAATTCAACCCTTGACTGAGACCATACTGAGGTAAGAAGGAAGCCGGGCGGACGTAGGCTGTCATCGAACCGGATTTCACTCATAGCAAGATTGAAACCAGAGTGTCGGTCAGAAAAAGCTATTCGAGATCAAAACCCTTCTGACACCAGATAAGAAAACCTCTTTTTTCATCGTAGTAAACTGTCGGAAATGGCATCCGAGATTCCGCGCCCGACTTTTTCCCTTTTCAACCTCATTACGCGTTCCTAACCACACAGCCACACTAACGGAGCTGAATAGCAATAAACGAGGCGTCGTGGCCGGGAATCCGGGGCATATGGGATAGCAGGAACATGGCGCTACGACTAAAACTAGCTTGATCGATTGAAGTTTGTAGATACATAAGAAAATCGGATATCATTGTCTCCCACGAAGTGCTAACGCGCTCAGAAAGAGGCCTCTGAATTCACCTCGATTGGTACCACGCATTCATCGCCATAATCGTAGGATCTGGAGCCTATCCTCCGTGGAATGGGTTAGGGCTGGTTTTACAATTTTCCTGGGCATTTGAGCTGGGCATATGTGTGGACTACGTGATCAGGTAGATTTCGGCTTCATCCAAGGCTACTCTGAGAAAGCACTCCCGGATAAGAAGCACTCCGAGACCCCACCAAAGTTGGAAGATTAGTTGCTTCCATTAATAGCATGGATTTGGTGGAAAGGTGAGCGGACTTCATTTTCCCGCTTCATCTCTCGGCTCCGAATCCGTTATTGGTCTCTGGTATGTTTCAATCGGTACGTGTAGTAGAAACCGCCGCGAAAGTGTCATCTCATCTTCCGGATGACGCGCATGATGTCTTTTCTAACGACGGGGCTGTCGCGAGGGACTACTTGACTGCAAAGCTCGACTAGCTATGCAGCTAATTTTCAAGTTGAGGACGGTGGAAGTAGCTGAGGACAGCTCCAGGGATCCATAAGTTGCAGTGCTTCCAAGACCATAAGTGACATGTAGGCTGCAGCAAGGCGAAATGCGACTACGAAGATCCACATGCTCACTCTACCTTGCCAGTAATCTCTCCTGGCAGTCCACCCTCGTAGACCTATGGTCGAGCGTAACCCCTTGTTGGGCCTAACTTATATGCATGCATGGAATGGCTGGGACGGCTGTGTTCAGCTTGATATTGGACGGCATCTCCAGCAGAGACAATCTTACGAACTGTACTTAGGCCTTATATGACGTTTATATGCTGATGATTGATTCAGGAAATTTCATTCCGATTGACCAAATCGACGAACAGACGTGATCAACTTGTCTACACAGTTCACGTGTGCGCACTCAGGCTCGCGGATCTGCCCGACGTAGATCAGGGGTTAGAAGCAACGACCAACTCTTCCAAGATGAAGCCATCACTTACGAGAATAACTGATCCCGTCTTTATCGGTGTCTGCAAAAGTTCTACACCATGTGTCAAACTACATGCGTAGTAGTCGAGTAAGGGCAGGCGGATTGGAAGCCGGTGGGCCTTTTATCTCTAAAAGCCCATTGACGCTGCACCATTTTGCCACAGAAGTAGCCGTACCTGAAGTGCGCCTTTCGTCGAATTACAGTGGAAGGCCTCGGGCACAATCAATGCGAAAATTAATGGTTTGTTTAACCGGCGAACAACAGACGGTCGACAGGGATAACTAGTACTATAAGGAAATTGACAGTCGCCAAAGAGATACGAGATCTTCTACATGGCCGTGGCCAGTAAATCCCGGTATGAGAGCTATAATTCAACTTGGGACATTAGTCATTATCCCATGCTAAGATATTTCCTTTTTCGCGTGCATTAAGAAATAGGCAGACCTGTACAACCAGCCCTTTTCATACGGATAGGTCCGAAATTTCTGGGGGAAAGTTTGAATGTATTGTGTTTTACGCTTGTTGCATCGACGGATTACTCCGACGGTAGTAGGAGAGCTTTTGGTCCACGTCGGGACATTCGGCGCATCGTGAGCTAAGTTGTATTCGCCGTCTCTGGCATCGCTTCCATCTTATAAGTTATTGAGTTCCCCCCTCCCCCTTCCCCTTCTCATCCCCCAGAAATAATGGCTACAACATGAGAAATGTTGTCGAATCATACCCGTCGTTACATCTTAGAAGATTTCCGACCTGGCTGTCTGCCCAAGCCTTTATCACTATCACCGCCTACTAAAGCGCTTGTGTTATCAACACAAAAGCTCTTCCAGGATATCAACACCGCCTTTTTCAACAAGAACGAGTTCCCGAGCTGGTTACAACATGCTCTTCTGGCAGCATACAACACCAGTGGTGGAGCTCTGTGCACCACTCCGGCATGTCGGGAGATGGCAGCTGTGATGCTCACAAACTTGGAGCCGAATTCCGCTCAAGTTGATCCTTGTACGAACTTTAACAAACGTAGGTGACAACTCGCTGGCTAGAACAGCCTAGTAACCTTTAGCCCCGTCCTCTCGAGTTATCCTTCGTCATGCCATCAAATTTCCTGTGTTTGAGTGGCCAAAGTCTATCTGTTTCACCTCAAGAGACTGAATACCGCATGAATTAAAAGCCGAATGCTGACCCAGAGGCTAAATCGTCGCTTGTCGGGATTTGCTACCCCCACCAATCTTCCTTTAGGAGCCGGAAAGGCGGGAACTCTGACCGAGACTTTCAATAACACGCTCCTGTTGATGAAGGACATTCTAGAAGGGCCCTATCCTGGTGCCCAGAATTTGAGTTTCGGAAAGAAAGGCCTGATAGCTGACCAAGAGATTTCTAATAAGGCGAACTTTGATCTCGTCACCTGTAGATGACAAGGAGAGCGTTGCGCCCGTCCTACTCTGTCAAGGAGAAAGCCATTCCCGCTATCTGCACAATGACAGACAGAATGGACCTACATCTTCACATGTGGCGTCTGATGATATCTATGGATACGATATATCCCAGTCTCATCCGAACGGCCTCTGTTGTCCAGGGGTACAGACAGAAGAAGCCGCAGCCCAGTCAGAGGTCTAGCCCTTGAGAAATAGGATTCAACAGATACATTCACGAATCGCCGCTATTCGTTAGGCCTCATCCTGCAGGTTAATGTTATGTATAGTAAGGCAGGTGGACCATTGCTTGCGAATCGGACAAGCAGTCCGGTCGATCAATTCCGCTGGGGCCGAGACTTTGGTAACGTTCAGTTTGTGTCATGCTTGACCTAAACCTGGCCCCCAGAGAAGTCAAATCACCACGCTCCACACGGACTCCAGACGGTTTCAGCCTTAGGACTCAGCCTATGAGGTCGCGATCCGACGGCGAAAGTTTTGTGACACGTGGACTTGACGCAACCGAATCCAAGGAGAAACGTGGCGAGCAGGGATGTTGCTTTCTACTTATTCAATCATGCGCCCACCCCTTTCCATTCGGCAGGCAAGATCGATATAAAAGTTTGTTCCATGTGCAGGCCACGATTATTCAGAGTTAAATTGCTACTGGAATAATTCAGGAAAGAATAAAAACCCCAAGCCGTGGGTTTACTGACGTGAGTCGAACTCTTGGCAGGTTGTTACCCGCTCAATGCGCGAGAAGCTTTTGGGGACCTGAACGTATAGATCGGTTACGGACTAAATAACGGGGTGAAAGAATTATATGCTTAAGATGTGGATAGGACTTGCCCTCGCGAACACCTTTCGAATGCCAAGGCCATGTTCAGATCCGCGGAAATGCCTCGTGATACGCCCGCGCTAGCAACTAATCTCACTCAAATCCAGATACGATTAAGTCATTCTAAAAAGATTCCGATTGGTACTCCATAAACAATTTGGGATTCGACTCAGGTCAACAACTCTGGAGATCATGGGAGCTTTTCCAGCTCCGGGTACGTGTGTTGATGGAGCAGTCGGCATTTCTCTTTATCCTCTTGTAATATTTGATATCTCTGAGTATAAGAAGCAGATCGACCGTCCGGTGATGCTATTGGATTTTGACTCACAAGCCCATCATCGGTACATCGTCTCACGGTTCTCACAAGATAAAGTCTCTCGCTCTTACACTTCATTCGTTCTTAAAATTTTTCAACTCTCTCGCAATGCAGCTTTCTTTCATCCTCGTTGCTCTCGCTAGCACCACTACGTAAGTTCAGTCATCCCCTAGGAGTGCCTGTTATCTTTCAGGTTGGTAGAGCTCAGAATCGAACGAACGATCTCATTCTCTGCACGGCGTTTTGGCCGACTTGCACAAGTATGCTTCTTGCCACAGCCACATTCAGCCCATTGGCAACCCCAACACCTGCCCTGCGAGCAAGAAAGACGTGACCCCCAACGAGGTCGTGACCCTTAGGAGAAGCCGCATCATGTGTCGCACCTAAGGTGATGTTAGCTTCTTATCAACCTTTCGGACGCCACACTTGTCTCACCATACTGATACACGTCCTCAGAACGCAGTGACTACCGAAAAGGCCTGCGCCGCGTACAAAGCTCGCAGCACTGGCACCAACATGTGGGATTCTTGCCCCGACTGCATCATGGTAAGTTCCTGCATTAATTGTAGTATAATGGCGGACACATGATGTCTTCAGTGAGTCCGACACACCCCTGACCCGAACTACTGCGCCCAGGCTTGCAACTTCGCTGCCGGATACATTTGTAGTGATGAATGGAAATACTACTGCAAGCAGGCTGGCGCAGATGAGTCTGAGGCCTCCTAGTTATTTGATTCTCTTGAATACTTAGTTTAGTCCTGAAAATATACTCGATGCTGTTGTTCCTCTTTCAATAAAGTTTTCGAATTCTGGCCTTGTAGACTTGGTTCGGTACTGACTAGCTTCGATCCTAAGTGACTTGGTTTCTCAGCAAGTGAAGAATGTTCATAACTTGATTCAGAGGTAAGATAGTTCTCTTGGCAGTGAAGGCCATAGCCTACGTCAGTTAATATTTAATAATCCTCCACTAGTTTTCATGTAAAGAAACGAAATTGGTACTAAGGGGGTCTGTAACTATATATATTATTCCCACTTAACGGGGACCGGGGGGGATAAGAAATTTCACTGATGTAAATGTATGTCAGCTTCCTTGACAACACGAGCTCTGAGATATAACTCAATGATACTTACTAAGTATCCCGGCCATTTAGCTTCGTCGAACTCGAGTAGTTACAATAGGCCTCGAGCGCCACATCAAAATTCCGACCACCCGAGCAGTAGCTTCTGCTCATTGTGCTGCTGGAAACGAGAATTCGAGTCTGCTTATACCCACCTAGTAGGTTGCTTCGATGTGGTCAGGTAATTTCGCGACACTCGACCTCAGTTTGACGAATCGACCTCGTTGGACAATACAAAAACACTTGTGCTCCTCAGGCGCTCTCCTCTTGCATCTTAGAACTGAGCATGAACTCTAAAAATCTTCACTAGAGGAAGCGGGATTATTATTCATCGTATTTGTCACCACTGGGTATTATATGAGAGGCTGCCTGTGATGCAAGAAGTCCACCTCACAGGACACGACGGAAACTCGTTTGTGAGGCTCCGAAGGTCATCGCAGCCAAACAACGTTCAGCTCTAAAGGCCGGGATCCAGAAACTCGATGTCGCGTCAGTCGCGCACAAGCAGATGGAAAGTCGACTCTCCGGCCACCTCTCGTCGTCATTCGAGGTATATTGAACACAGATAAACCCCGAATCAGTGTTCTCCGTATGTTTGGTACTGAGTTCTCTTGCTGAGACCCGGTTCCTACGACGTAGGCACTGATCTAGATAGGCTACGTTACTCATAACGAGGTTATCATCGCCTGCCCTCAGCGCGTGCCGAGAGGTTCTCCCTGTGAGCTGAGCAGGTAGAGGCCCTTAAATTAAACCAAGAGAGTTCCAGCACAGGCGCAGGTTCGACTGGGCCATTGGTGCATTATTTCCTGCGTCTCAAAACCAAGCAATCCACGAACCTGCAAGCGTCTGATGCACAGCCTTTTGCCAAGTGTCCGTCTTCACCGGCAACATCTCCTTTCGGTCTGTCATGCTGCCGAAAAGCCAGAAGATACTAGTTTGCCACCCCTTTTTCCCCGGAGCCAATCCCACTTAATCGCTGCATACGGATGCTCTCTGGTGATGTCTCGTATTTTACTAGCTGCCTAAAGGGAAAATGATGGATTAGACGTAAACTAAAGGTCCGTATTCAATGCTCTCTGTGCTTTTCCACATCGAAGCGTCGTCGCCAGACTTTACACGTAGTCGAGATCGTCGTCCCCTCTTCAAACTGTCCTAGACCTCTTAAGAGTGTGCTCATAATAGACCTCAATTCCCTGGCCCCACCAACAAGTACAACAAGTTGTAGCCAGGAAATGCTTCCATGGGAGAAAGGCTAGCACGACGTGGTAAAGCGGTGAGTATGGACGATGCCATCCGTGTCGGTATCTCTCATGGCTGAATTGACGGCTGCCATCGCCGTCGGCATCGTATATCACACCGAGATGAGCACACAACTCGCTGACCTTCAACACAACAAAACCCGTGACTCGCACTCCTCATCTCTGCTCTTCGTGTATTCCCTGCGAAAAACTGCTAATGCAGGGAAGTCCTTGATGCCGAGATACAAATTTTGTCGCCGACATCATGGTGGAGTGCCCGACCCTAACCTCTGCGACCTACAAACGACAACGACACGTTTCCGTCACGTCATTGAGGCGAGACGGCGTCTTCGTGGATTCGGCCTTCAAGCAAGTAATTCCGCAGGGCTGAACGCAACAGCTGGTCTGGCTGAAACCTCGCACTTCCTTCATGAGACATCAATAGGCCATGTATCACCTGGAATCTAGGTTAACAAAAAACAACCAAAACCCATTGTGAGTGGACAAAGAGAATATTCCAGTATCTACTGCGGCTAAACTACCCTTCTCAAGCTATTAAAATACAACGCTGTGGCGATAGCCGATAATATCAACATATCTCTCAACGCTAAAAAGGACTCAAGGTGAACTCCTCTAAGTCGAGCTCTAACCTCCACCAGCCTTCTTTGCTTCTTCGTCAGCCTTTGCCTTTTGCTCGGCTTTCCTCTTGGCTTCTTCCTCAGCCTTCTTCTTCGCTTCTTCGTCGGCTGCCTTCTTCTTAGCGTCTGCATCCGCTATCCTCTTTGACTCTTCTGCAGCCTTGTTCTTTGCCGTCTCTTTCGCTACCTCTGCCTTCTTCGCGTCCTCTTCCGCTCTCTGCCTGGCCTGGTCCTCGGCCTCAGCCTTCCTTTTGGCTTCTCCAACGTCATTTTGCTTAGTCTCCTCGCCGGTCATCTTCTTCGCTTTTTCTGTGGCTTTCTGGGCCTCGTCGGCGACAGCCCTGGCAGCGCTGCTTTCGCTGTTGTTGTCTTCGTCATCGATATCAACAAGCCTTCCGGAGTCCCATTTTTTCTTCGCAGCCTTGAGTAAGATAGTGTACTCTCCGCTCATATCACACATGCCGCGGAAGCTTCCATTCTCTTTGCGGATGAGTTCATACGGATGGCCGTATTCTACAACGGCACCCTTGTCCAGGACCAGCACCTTGTCGTAATCCACGATAGTCTGCAGACGATGGGCAATGGTGATGATGGTGCTAGTAAGCTCACGGATTGTCTCCTGGATTTTGGTGTCGGTGGCATAATCGATGGATGCCGTTGCCTCGTCCATGACCAAAACGTTGGGACGCTTCAAAAGGGCTCGAGCGAGGCAGAGGAGTTGACGCTGGCCTTGCGACAAGTTGGAGCCAGACTCCGAAACGGTTGACGAAAGGTTGAGGAAAACGTTCTTGTTCGTTGGTGCAATCGAAGAGGCTGGGCTTGAGTTAGCCTCACCTTGGATGAGACCGAGGTTAGGGGTAGCCGGCAGCATCGATGAAGCGGAAGGAGTCGCGGGTCTTGTCGTCGACTCATCAGGTCCTATAAGCTGAACCTTGCGGAGCGCCTCAAAGATCTGTTCATCTGTATATGCGTCGAAGGGGTCGAGGTTGGTTCGGATGGTGCCCATGAAAAGCGTGGGGTCTTGGGGCACGATCGTGATAGATTCTCTCAAATCTCGGAGTCCGATCAAGCCAATGTCAACGTCGTCGATCAAGATCTTGCCCTCATCGGCCTCCAAAGCCCTGAAAATAGCCAATGCCAGCGAACTCTTTCCAGCTCCCGTTCTTCCAACAATGCCGACCTTCTCCTTCGGGTTGATCTTGAAGCTGAGGTTCCTCAGGACAGGATCTAAATCCTGGCGGTAGCGAGTAGAGTAGTTGATGAACTCCACAGATCCTTGACTGGGCCAATTCTCGGGAGGTCGGTTCTTCTCAATGATGGGCTCGGCCTCTTGTTCAACATCCAAGTACTCCTTGATGCGCTCCACAGAGTTCATGTTCTGTTCGTTAATAGCGTAGAGACGGATCATCCATAGAACGTTTTCTGTGAAACCAATAGCGTAGCTGAGAGATATGCCCGCCAGACCGGGCTCAATTGTGCCCAGGCTGATGATGATAAAGACACCGGCAAAGAAGGAAACCATGTCCCCAAGAACATCAGTCCTGAATGCCAGCCAGCGGTTAGCTGCCCATAGGTAGATGAAGGGGCGAGCCTGGACGTTGATCTTTGTCAGGTTCTCGCGGATGAAACGGCGTTCATCACCGTAAGCGCGGATAGTCGTCATCCCTGACAAGGTTTCGCCAAACTGTTGGAACAGAGGGCTTCGTTGGACAGATTCCAGACGTTTCAAGTCTCTGGAAGCTCGCAGATAGAAGGAGCCAACAAACCAGTAGGCAGCAGTGATGAAGACACCGGCAATAAGGAAACCAGGAGTGATAGCGGTGATCAAAACGACAGTGACAAGAATTCCAAGAGCGCAGCCGAAAACTCCAATGGCGATGGGAGCAACCTCCTGATCCACTGCTTCTAGATCCTTGCTGAAACGGTTCATTAGTTGACCCAAGGGCGTGACGTCAAAGAACTTGAACTTCGCCCTCGAAACACGGGAGATCAGGTCATTGTGAATCTTTTTGGAAGCAGTCAAAGACCCATAGAAGACCCAGATGTCTCTGATAAACGCGGTTGCCGAGCCTGCAATACCAATAATCGCCAAGACGGTGAGGTAGTAAACAACGTTGACATCAGAATCATCAGTCGTAGAGAATGCGGAGCTGATTCGGTTTCCGTAGTTGGCAATGGTGGCAAAGTAGGTCGGGGAAAGCGACGGGGAGCTGTAGCTGTGGGATGTAGTTGAAAACGTCGCCTGTTGCTCTTCCGTCTGCAAATATTGCTGAGCCCACAGGCGGACCCACCAACTGGTCGCGACGCCTGAGAGTTGTTGGAGACCGAAGACACTAAGTGCGACAATCCAAAACCACCAAGGGCCCATGTAAGAGAGGTACAGCTGAATGACAGACCACTTGACGGAGCCGGTGGCTTTTGCTTCCTCCATAGCATCCTTGACCTCCTTCTTCTTGTCACTCTTCTTGGAACGAGCATCGGATGTGTTCTCATCACCAGGGTTGACCACTGTCTCTGAGCCGTCTTCGCCGACGCTAGAGGGCACACGAGACGGGATTCGAGAGACAGACGCAGAGTTGATGGCGGCTTTCTGGATCTCTTCACCAAGCTTGCCGGACGCGATGAGCTCGCCGGAGGGACCCTGAGCACCGATGCGGCCGTTTTCGAGGGTAACGATGTAGTGGGACGAAGGCGCGCAAAGGGTAAGATTGTGCGTGACTAGGATGCATGTTCGGCCGGCCATCAAAGGACCCTTGATAGCGTTGTTGAAAATCCACTGCGCTGTGTGAGAGTCAACAGCGCTAAGACAATCGTCCAGTAGAATATGTTGAGAGTTCGAATAGATGGCACGGGCAAGCGAAATACGTTGCTTCTGTCCACCAGACAGAGTGATGCCCTTCTCACCGACCAGGGTCTCGTCGCCGTTATCGAGGATCTCCAGGTCTCGCTCCAAAGCGCATGCAACAATGACGTCTCGATATCTCTTCTCGTCGTGGGGGGCAGCGAACAGAATGTTCTCCTTGATGTTGGCGTTCACCAGCCAAGCGGCTTGGGCGACGTATGCAACCGTATCCGCCATACCCGTTTGAGGATCCGGTCGGACATCCTCGCGACTGCGGCCGCCAGGACAGTAAACGTTTCCTTGAACCAGAGTCATTTCTCCAAGCAATGCCATGAGCATCGAGGTCTTGCCAGAGCCAGTTGGTCCTGCAATGATGTTGAGCTTTCCAATACGGAAATCGACATCCATATCCAAGAGGCGGAAAGCCAAAGTGCCGTCGTCCGCAACAGCATCCTTGCCTCCCCAAATGAAAGTTGCCTTCCGAAAACCAATGACCTTGTTGCCACTCTCGTCGACGTTGTCCTCCCCGAGCTGTTCGTACTTTTCGGTCTCTTCTTCGGTAAGGAATTCCTCGACACGGTCGAGAGAAACCTTGGTCTCCTGTACGTGAGCAAACATGTCTCCCATCTGGTCCAAGGGGACTCTGAGAAGCATGAAGAGTGAAATGGCGGTGAAAGCCACGGAGGGATACAGAGGCTTCTTCTCGATGAGCGTGTACATCATGAAGGAGAAGAAGGTAATCAGAACCGGGACGGAGTTCCAAACGGCAACCGCGAACGACCAGATGATGTAGCGGGAACGCAGCGCCTTCAGCTCGTTGGCACGTTTCTCGCCAACGATGCGACCGAATTTGGCCTCCCATGCGAAATACTTGATGATACGGATGTTCTGCAAGACCTCATTGGTAACATTGATGCGCTTGTCGGTGGCTCTCAAAATCCTCTTGGAGGTGTTGGCGAAGCCCCGGGCGAAACTGTAGTTGATAGGGAGCAGGAGAGCCATGACGACGAGGCCGGGGATGGCACTGAGACCCATGACCTGCCAGAGCAATACAATCGCGATGACGAGCTGGGTCGGAGCAGACGCGCAGATGAAGTGCAAATAAGCCGTGACTTCTGCAATCTTGAAGCTGTCGACAGACATGAGGTTGATGATAGTGCCCAAGTTAGCCTGCTCGTCTTCCTTCTTCTCCGCATCTTTTGCGGCACGGTTGACTGCGTCGGCAGCGTCAGCCTTTGACAATCCCAGTTTCTGCTTGATCTTGGCGAGGAAACCCTTCTTCCCATCATCCGAGGTTTTCTTCATGCCAAGCTCCTTGTCTTTCCCGGAGGCGGCCTTGCGGCGCAGGGCCTTGGCGTAGATTTCACCGACCATGATGGCGCGAATTCGAATGCAGATCTTGCGGCCGATCCACAAAGCCATGCCGTCGGCGAAGGACCGCACGATGTCCAGGACAGGCAGAAGAATTACGTACAACCACAGGACGTTGATAGGAGCACCATCGGGGCGCTCCACATACTCTAGGATGGCCTTGAGCAGCATCGTAGGGGCGAAAGTGAAGATACCCGCAAGCACTGCCAAGGCAAATTGGACCAGCAACTCGGTCTTGAAGTACTTGATGAGATGCCATGACAAAGAGCCAGTCCTCTTCAAGGTTCGGTAGTCGGCGAGAACGGCAGCGGCCTTTTCCTTGGGAATCAAGTTCCAGACACTCTTCATCTCCAAGGTCTCCTTGTACCCGCGCAAAATCAGGGGGTCAAACCACGAGAAGGTAGCCAAGGAAAAGAGAGATGCCAAGGGCTCACGTGAGGGCTCGATTCCATCTTCCCACTCCAAAAGCACCGTCTTGTTGCCCTTCCTCGTAGTCACAGCGAGACCGAAGAGCAGTGTTGTCAACGCAAACTCGACAACAACCAGGATCTGCGCGAGTTGGCCAGGAGGGTGGACGATGACAGAGCGAAAGATGGCCACGGTGAACAGCCACTGGAACAGATAGATGACGGCCGTATGGTTCCAGATACGCGGGACGCGCCACTTCGTGTTTCCCAAAATCAAGCGCAGTGTGGCGAGGATGGCGACGTATACCCAGCTGACGAGACCGACAATGTCGACAATGAGCCCATGGCCGTTGGCAGAATCGCCTGCGACCAACCCGATGACGTGAATAGCGATCAGGCCAGCGATTGCTAGCTCCTCGACGACAATTGAAAGATTCTGGCCCTGGGGGCTGTCAGCCTGGACGATGGAGCCCTTGGTGGTTGTTTTGACCAGAGCCAAGCGGCCGCCGCCGTTCATGGTCAACGCCTCGTCATCGTCGTCTTCGTCGTTGGCAGCCTCTTCGGGGGGTATGTCGGTGTGCGAATTGTGATGCTGTTCGGGTACCTGCTTGTAACCATCTTTGCGGTTCTTGATGTCTCGTATGGTCTGTATGGCGAGCAAGAGCAGCGAAAATCCAATTACAATTAGAGGAAAAAGGATCTGGAGGTAGCTATAGAAGAGCAAGAGTCAGTATTCGTATTGAAGTAGGCGAAGGAATAGCGGCGCAGCGACGTGTTCAAGAGACTCTTTGAAGGATGAGGTGTGTGGTGTTGGTGTGCGCTTTGATGCGCTGCGCCTCGCCTCCGGTGCGACAGGGAGTGATGCGACCAGGCCAAGCTCTGGAACACGAGCCTCTCTGTGGGAAATTCAAGACCTACTCCTGTTGGAAACACGGCGTAAGATCATCAATCTGCCAAATTGGCCAGCTACACTGAGCAAAGCTGCTCATGTTTGCTGCTGCCCCACTCCCGAATGGCGGGGAGAAAGAACCAAAAGAAAGCGATCAATGGACGACCTATGGCAGCTTGTTGGGGTAGATGTAATGGGAGTGTAACGGCGTTTCGGATCGGTTCGCGACGGTCGAGGGAGCAATGGCGGGAGCCGACGTCGGACTTTTTGGAGAGGGAGCAGCAGAGCAGGGAGGATAAACGTGTGTTTGCTTGTCACCTCGGCCGGTCGAGAGGCAGGATATCCGATGTAGGTAAGTATGAACAAGCCCTGGCAGATCGAAGTTCCAACGTTATGTTGGAAACTGCTTGGGACAGGTGACAGGAAAGCGAGATATCAAAACGGAAAAACGAGAAAAAAAGAAAGAGAGAGTGAAGGAGGATGTGGGAGTGACGGATGGAACATCTGCTGCAGAATGTCAAGGTAAAGTTTTTGGGGGTGGAAGGCAGTTTTGGTCTGGGTAGGGCGGCCTGTGGTGTCTGCTTAGCAGCATAAGCACTGACGAAATTAATGAAGGTGCCCTGTCACGTCGTGGATTCTCTTGCTTCCTCGTTTCTCTAGAGCAAAGCAGCAACGCGATGGGGCTCCCGCTATCTTGGCCAAAGCGGAGCCTCTCAGGTAGGTTCTGAAGGACCTTGCCATGCCTTACCTGCCTTTACTGTACCTACGTTACCTAAGGTAGGTGGACCCAGACTTGAGGTGGACTTCACTTTGCCTTGCTCTAACTCAGTGTGAGCATCTCAGCATCTTTCGACGCAGTATGTCCGTACCCGGGCCAGCTGCACCTCAGTCCGGAGGTCCTGGGGTGCACCAAGCGGTCCAGGATCGTGCCCCGTCGCTAGCTGTATGATAATAGCAGGCCTCTCCGTGCCTGTCCAGTGGGAAGCTTCAATTGCATACAGGCATTCGCTCGCTAGACATAATCTCCAAAAGGCACTTTTTTGCCCGGCTTCTCGCCTCCACCACATGCGCCCCATACTGAATTACTGCGTCCTATTAAAAAGTGCGTTTTGCGTCGTATCCATCCGCCTGGTGATAACGTGCAACCGACTCCAGTCTCTCCAGTGTTCCCGCGTGTAATCTTGAGGTAGGTATTGTTGTGGAGAGCTCATAGAACTTAAGGTAACTGAAGCCAAGATCCATAATGTTGGGTAAGGTACCTATCTACCTAGGCAAGTTACGTGGGCAGGTAAGGTAAGATACCTAAGGAAGGTATTTGGATCAAATGAGCTGGTGGAATGTCGTGCGCAAGGACACTCGATCATCTAGATCATCTCGATGTAAGGCACCGTCACCTCTCTATTTTCTTTCCCTTCGTTATTTTTTTTTCTCCCCCTCGGCCCAGAAGGCCCATGATGGCCGAGCACCTCGTCGGCGAGCTCGGTCTCTTCTTCCCCACCATAGCCCCATTACGTACCTTACCGGAATGGATCTGGAAACTGGAGCTACATCTCGTCACTGGGATGGGAAAAAATGAGAAATTTCGAGCTAGGAATGAGGTACGTACAGAGCTGGATAAGATGCCATGCTAGAGAGGGCAAGGGCGAAAAAAACGAGAGGGCGTGGAGTGCAAAGTAATTACACCATACACCACTTCAAACCGGGGCAGAACAACTGTGGATGGCGTTGCATGGATGTAGAGCCAAGAATACTGAGGCAACTTCCCACCTTCCACTCGCCTACCACTACCAGAAGGTACCTCCACTACAATAGAGGCCCTGAATGTTTATAACAGTTAGACAACCCCACTGCCCTAGGATTTGCCTGTTTAAGCTATCGCAATCACAAATTATTAGTGGTTTATCCTAGCTAACCCTTAAACGCTAGCAAGGGCAAAGTCACACGCTAACAAACTTTCAGGGGGTATATTATACAACCACCACAACATCCACCACCTCCATAACCTCAAGCATCCACTCCCGTCTATCCACCTTCAGCCATTTCAACGCATCATCCTTGGGCTCTGCCTGTGCAGCTCCCGGCAGCCTGGAGCTCTCGCGGGTAAATGCTTGTTTCTCGACGTACAACTCACCGCGTTTCCAATAGCCGCTCGCAGTCTTGTAGCTGAATATGGGTGGCAAAAAAGGCAGAAGAAACGGCGACATAGCCAACGCCCGTGGCAGCAGCAGCGTCCCTCCCTTGGGACTGGGAGGATGAAGCCGATATGGGCTCAACAACAGCTTGCGACGACGTCTTGCAATAGAAACTTTGAGGCCAAGAAGCCCCCGATGAGGTCATAATAATATCTCAAGCCAATCCCGCATCCAGATATTCGGGAACTCGGTGGGCCTCCCTTATCTAAATGTTAACTAATGGGAATCCGACACCAGACACAGGTTGCCATTATGGACCTGCGTCAACCTGCTTTGGCTCTTCTACTACTATCGATAAAGTCTTACCGCCGGACACTGCCTCGAGCTTCGGATGCTCTCTTGTCTCCCCAATAGTGTGTCAGAAGCTTCGATGGCATACAGAGCTAGCTTCTTGCTTTATAACCTGCCATGAGGCTCGATGTTTACCCTAGTTCAGGAACATCCGCTATTCCGCCGCCACTATCGTCTGCTCCGCACTGTCAGAAGCCAAACACCCACCTCTCAGCCACCATCACACTGGACGTCTGCACAGCTGCACGTCTCGTCATCCAACCTCGTCGATTGCCGACCAATTACACTTACGGTTGAGACTGATTGCTCGAGTCGTACGCAGACCTCCGCCCAAGTTGTACACAACGGTTGGCTGCAAGAAGGGTCTTTCAACGCTTTCTCAGCACGTGACAGAATACGAAGAAGATAACGAGCGTCAGGACTGATCCTGGAAGCGATTCTCGCCCACTCGCCGTAAGCATCTCGCCTGCAAGCTGACAGGCGTCCAGAAATCGGAATAAATCAAATTGCTCTCCAACTTCAGGTACTCCACACCTTGACACTCTCCGGGGACGTTGTAATAGGCCTAAATCGCACGCCCTACGCTCCATTGAGCGCTCTGCTTCAGCTGCATATCCACCCGGCGATAGTCTGGGTGCCAAGCGAGCACTCAGCATTCAATCGCAAATTCGGGATGACAAACCTGAAGCCTCATGACCTGCACGACGACATTGATCGCGTCAATTGATTCGCTAATCCCACTATCACGCGGATGATCACCGCAGCACCCCTCAATTACCTGTCCGTCACCCAGGTCCTTTCAGAACCGAATCACACAATGTCCTTTCGGCTGGGCTCTACACTACTGGAAGGGAACCTCAAACCTCGAATCCCACTGCGATACCTGTGGTAATCGACCTTCCCATTGGGGCAACGCACTACTCGAGAACCCGATCCTTTTGCTTGAGTCTCCATACATGGACCAACCCATCTCTCAAAGCGGTATTTGGCCAACACAATGCAATAGCTAGCGGCCCACGACTCACCCTCACCGCCATTCGGAGCGGCGGCCGGCCAAACTGCAGGTACTGCATGACATATGAGGTCGACCAAACCCTGAATCTTAGCTGCGCCGGCGGCAGGAAGCTACTTCCGATGCCTGCAGTATTTTATCCAGTCTGTGAACATTCAAAAGATCTCTACTTAGTAAGCCTGCCCCGCAAGCCTTGCGGGGTTTAGAGATGCTGGCTGCACACCAAATCTTGTGCCCAGAAACGCTTGATTGGCCCCCACCATTGCTCTCGAGCATTGTCCTCGGGGCCGGCTCGGGAAAGCATTGAAAATTGCGCACGCACCACCGTCACTTTGAGATTCGACGTGCGCCGGGGACCAGCTTCTTCCCTACAGTTGCAGGGCCTGTCGTTCCTCTCTGCCACTCGACGGTTCAGCGCAGGTGCAGCCTGAAAGCCTGGCCAATGTTTGGGAACCTTAAACCACCTCTCATGTTATCCCAGACACCACCTGTTCTCGAAGTCTTAACCTCTCGACCATTGATCATCGTTTTCGAGGACGGATTAGGTCCATGTCAGAAGACCACATATTATCAATCTGATAATCTCCTGTGCAACGGATCAGGCTATGCACACCTGTCACCACTTTTCGCACGCTTAGAGAACCGTTGGCGGGTTGGCGGGTATTCCATGCATCAACGCATTAGCAGCCTCCTGACCCTCCCCGGCGTGTGGTTCTTCGAAAGGCAACTCATAGATCTCAATCCAAGGCCCAAATTCAGGAATGATCCCAGAGTCGATCGCGGTCTGCGACAACTCGAGCACGCATCCTCTTGAGAGCCGCCAACCCAAAAAGCGAGGCACGAACCCAAACCCGACGTTTGTCTCTGCAGAGGAATTCGAGACAGGGTTGTTCGTTTCTCTCACAGATTGTCGTCAGCACGTCGGCGGTTAGCCAAGACAGACGACCATGCGTCGGTAGTCGGAAAGACCCCTTGCTTGGCCTTCCCAATTTGCGATCCCCCATTCCCGTGGGTTATGCGGACACATAGTTGCTCCAGAGTATCTCCCTTGCCTGAGATTCCGTTATTCAATTCAATCGGAGGTCACGCTTAATTGGCGAGAGGTCGTGATCCATGGACTCGGAGCGTCCCAGCCCACCACATCGGGGAACAGCAGGAAGCTGGTCTAATCGAGTTGGCTGGCTATCATGTCAACAATGGAAGGGCTCCTGAGAAGCTTCTAGACCTGCCGGATAAAGTACCCGAAGAGATACATCACAGTCCATGACCGCAGTTTTGACACGCGGAAGAAGGGGGTTTGAGGACCGTCAAATAGTCCATCTCATATAAACGAAGTCTGCTCATCCCAATGGCTCGAATAGAAGACAATTCGAATGCCAAATGTAGATACCAGCCAGCTGTTTCCTGCTTGTCATTCCCCTGCTCGGTATCTCACATCGGCTCCTCAAACTCAATATGGCAGGATACCACGCTCTCCGGGACTTATCGCTAGCTGCAATACTAGATTCAATTCTATCCTGTCGCCCGACTCCCACCTCCAAAAGGTCTTCCAGAATGCGACGCGGCCTGGCATTGGAAGTCACTGGTGGTCGACCTCCTTCTGGCCCCCACGCTGTGGGCTCTGAACCCTTACCCAGCATACGTCGTCTCTCATTGGGTGTCGAGGACTTTTAGGCCTCAAAGATACTATCTCCGCGTTATCTCCAGAAGAGACGATATGCAGTCACAGGAGATTTGCCTCGCATTGTTAGTCTGCATGTCGAGAGACTTGTGCGGAATCCCTCACCGTTATTTGATCATCCGAATAGACAGCTTGCTATCCTGGGCGGGTAACTGACGCGGGGAATGAAGCAAACATGAATGGCATGGGTTCGTTCCTTCGTCGCCATCGGCGGCTACGAGAGTAGTGGAGGGATCACCCTCTCACGACCAGTCGAGGCAACTGCTACTCCGGGATCTCCCACAATGTAGCAAGGCAAGATCACCAGCCGCAGTATCGAGCTTTTACATCAACACAAGGGAGAGAGCGCAGGCACGGTTTTCCAAACACCTTAGTTAAGAATTCATCAGCTCCTGTAAACCGATTCTTCGCGGCCATAGATATACGTGAGAACTAGGTGTATCTTCCGTAGCCATCCCAGACCCCGCATCCGCTCGATCGTTGCCTGCTTCTTTGTGACATCAATTCTGGGAGCTACGCTGACCGGATCTCTCTCGGCCTGGAGTTGTTCAGTTGGCCACTTGACCTTTTGACTTGGATTCGGTAACACACAGGCTGGGAATAAGGCGACGACGACGAAGTTTGATGCTGATTTAAGGAAGGCGATGAATGTTGCTTGACTGGTGACTGTGACTTGGCGGAAATATTGAGCATCCAGAATTTCTGTAACCAACTTTCATAGTGGCCATGTCTGGGACAGCAACCTCCGGCGTTTATCCCTAGTGGAAGTCTGCTCTCTGGTCTTCCACATAACAGGGGTATTTAGGATCGTCAGTTTGTCCCTCGACGCCTCTTTCTTCTGTGTTCTTACGTCTCTCCACGAATATTCCACAACCCGAAACCCAGGAGTTTCTTCGCTGTAAACGCGTCGTCGTTGACGTAAAAGAAAAGTTCTAGCTTTGGTTCTTCTATAAACCCGCAAGCGTCTTATTTCCTAATAGCAAATCACTACTAGCTGCGTTCATTTTCACTCCATATAGGGGACATCAGCAGGATTTATCAAGCAATGATCGCATCCGCTTCGTCAAAGTGATGTGCGCATCCCACCATGCATACGTGACGGACGAGGTTGATGCCGGGAGATATTTCCAGACTACTACTGACCGTGTGTTAGCATGGGTTTTTACAGCTTTTGCGGATCGTTCACCTAAAACCCTGGCATATGTTTAAGAGATAGTCCTTTCTGTGCTCGAGAGGCGTCGCTTCCCTCCGCAGGACTCAATACACATGTTTCTGGACTCTTGTGGCTATCGCTCACAGTGAGTACGCTCAAGAAAAGTGAATTTACCAAGTCATCTTCCTCGCTTAGCGATAATAATGCAAGCTGGAGCGCATCGCTAAGTTCACTAACTTCACTTACTTTTTTGACCCAGGAATGAGAGTATCATGGAATGCAAAATCTGTGAAGCCTGATCTCGACAACAAATGCTTCACTTCTCTCTGGCACATATCTCTTGATTCATCCCATAATACTAGGGCTCTAAAACTGAGTCTATGTCTTCGGGACAGAGGTTTGGGTTGCTTGCCCCTCAATCTCGGCGTCGCGCACCAGGGGACTGTATGATTGTCCTGGTAGGAACTGAAGACAGAAGCCTGGTTGGTAAGCGACTCGATGTCTTTGAATCTCCTAAGAGCAGGCGCCTATCTTCATCACACCGCGCTAGATTTCATGATGCCAAATGGGGAGTCTAGCCAACGGGTGGCACACAAGCGCGCCGTAGCTTTGAGGTCAATAGCTGAGTGTAGGACTAGATGTGGAACAAATCAGGCTACCAGGTAGTTGTGACACCAGCCATCTAATAGTCGGAGGCCTGAATTAAACGGGAAATTTTTGACGTCATCCACTGCTTACTCTAGGCAGTAGCCCTTTGGGACATCAACTTACTGCCTTGTAACCAAGAGCACCTGAATCTAGTCGTGCCAAGGCAGGCTGTCATGGGTGTACTGGGCGACTTTTGGTAGTAGGACTGTCACAGAAGCTTCAATTATTCCGCCTTACGACAGAGGATACAATTTGACCTCCATTTACTTGGCAGCCGAGTTGGAGTCAGCCATCTGCTGGCTTTCGACATTATAGCGACGAAGCCGATGGCCGTGCTGGGCGTTTGTTCTTGTTGACTTACCAGGCTGACTCCTATTTCACATGTGCCAGGGGCTACATGTGCGAGCGTTCACAAGGCGAAGTGATGCAGAACCCCGCCCGAAAGGAGTCACAGCTCTGCTGATTTGGGAATGCCCGTATTGCCAGTGAGGTTAACTCACAGCGTGGCATTGCGCTGATCTGCGTAGCTTGATTTTGCCTAAAAGAAGACTGCGCCCTTCGATTTGTACATTACCTTTACTGCTTCATATTCGATTACCCATCTGCCGTAAACTAAGAATGGAGCTGCTTGAGCAACAGCAACAGCAGCAGCAGCATCAACAACGCCTCTTGGACTCCTCGCATCATGAAGCAGCAGAAGATGCCGTGTTCCCGATGGAACCTGATGAATCGATCCCTTGCCGAAGTGTCACTGACATTAGACAAGACAGCCCAAATCGATCGATCTCAGATGGCAACGAAACATCACGGCAGGACTTCACCCGAGTTCCCCTCCGAGGATATTCCTCACGATCTTCCACTCCTATTTCACAGCAACACCAGCCAGTCCCCGACAGAGGCTCCGAAGCACCCGCGTTCAGTTCCAGAGGAGATACTCACTTTTGGTGGTATTGGGACTTTGCTGGTGCCGTAGTCGCTGTTATCTGCATGGTTCTGGTCGCCGTGACCCTCTTCGAAGCTGACGGCTGGGCACTGGACGAATGGCATTTGCCCATTCTCCCCAACACCATCATCGCTATCTTGACCACCGTCGCCAGAACGGCGCTCCTAGTGCCGCTAGGCAGCAGCATCAGCCAACTCAAATGGAGGCACCTGATTCTCAAGGCCCAGCCGCTCGAACATCTCCAACTATTCGACAACGCAAGCCGAGGCCCATGGGGATCACTCTTGATGATACGCCATCTCTTCCTCCAGTCGAAACTGGCCTGCGCGCTGTCTTTGGCTACCATTCTAACGCTTGGGATATCTCCTAGCGCGCAGCAAATGCTCGAAAATCTCGATCTATACAAAGAACTTCCGCAACTCGATGTGGCCATTGGCAGGGCCGATGAGTATTTCTCCAAAGGCTTCCGCCAAGTGAAGTCTCTTTCACGTAAGTGGTTTATGCGCATTGATTGGTCATAATGTAGCGTGAATTAACAGAGACCTCTCTACAGGGCAAAAGAGGGAGCCCAATGAGGATCTACCGGCGTTGCAGAGCAAGATACTTCAAGCGCTTGCGGGTTCCTCGTCTCAGCCGCAATTTCACTGTCCTAAGCAAGCAAGCCGCTGCGATTGGGAACAGTTCAGCACCCTGGCTGTCTGTCGGACCTTCAGTAACGTGACAGACACGACCACTCGGCAGTGCGACTATCCGGGGGAGGCGGAGCAAACATGCAACTACACCATTCCGTTGGGTGATGACCGCGAAGGCAGAGAGAATAAGCACCAAATGCTGATGACATACATCGATCATGACTCCATAGGAGAGAGTTCACTGGCGTCGGCCGTTCTGAACACAACTTTTTTGTCCCCCGGAAGCCCCAATGGCTGAATCGGGCAGTTTGTCGTTATACGACATCCAGTCGACATGGAGCAATGGGAGCGAGGAGAGCGAGGGGACAAGCGGGTGCGCAAGATTGATCCTAAAGCCCCCCACGTCTTCCTTGCGAACTTCAGATGGTGCCAGAAGACTTACCGGCGCGTGAGCGCAACAGACGGTGCGATCGAAGTCAACGACGAGGATGTTGACGAGTCCTTCCTCAGATGGAGCCAAACTGTAGACAGTGACAAGCACAACTCCATTGATAGCGACATTTTTGAGGCGTTTGATGGCAGGAACAAGTACAGACTCACCACGACGTTGCTGTACGACCTACCTACATATTTGATGTATCTTCTTACGAGCAATTACAGCACACGCCCGGGAACTAGGCCAACCCAGGAGGCAAAGCCGGACTCACCGATGCAGACGCAACACCTCCTGTACCGAGCTGACATTGCCAATCTCACCAAAAACCTAGAGGCGGTCCTCACAGACCAGGCACGAAGCAGCAGCCCAGGGGATAACTACAACGCAACACTGTTCACCACAGGCCGGGCACTCGGAAGGAAAACGTTCATCCGAGCGCGGTGGATGTGGTTTACCGTGCCTGTGGCAGTAGTCGTGCTTGCGTTGTGTCTTTTCGCCACGACTGTTGCACTGACCAGACAGACTCCCTTACTGAAGGATTCTCTCCTCGCTCTGCTGTTTTATCCGCTGAGGGGATGGACAGAGAACGAAACTTACGTGGACGGACCGCAGACGGGCGAAAAGCTACAGAAGCTTGCGGCCAACCTGCATGGGAGACTTGAGGTTGATGATGGTCGGTATCGGATCGTTAGAGAGGAAGTGGTGGTCGTTAAGGGATAAACGAGAAGCGAATGAAGGACGGAGACGGGTGGTTTCGTAGCGGAAGTTGGCCACTAGTTTTATCGAAAGAACCTTGACATCCTGGTTAAACACTTAAACTTCACAGTGGCCATTATGAAGTTACCGGCAGGGACAGAATGAGCGATTTTAGACTCTCTGAACATTCCAAATGAAGCTCACTCAGCTCTGCTTCAGAACGTTAAACTCATACCAGCTAGAAGAAAAACATGTCGCAAGAAGAGAAGCTTGATTAAAGCGAGAGAATTCTCACCTACAATAGTAGAAGTAAATACAACAAAATTACCTCGTAATCGATCTGATCTGGGCATTATTTAAGTTGATAACCTCTACTCATCAAGATTTTGGTCTGGGGTGGATTGAAATGTTGATTTGCAGTGAGATAGGGCATGGGGGGAAAAGCTCAACGTGGTCCTGAAAGTTTGATACCCCCAAAAATCCAATAACTAGAGCAGTGAACTAAGAGCAGCACTCTGGACATTTTCATGAGCTTGGACACAAATGCTATCCACAGCAAACAAAGAAGTTGCATCTTGATAGCGACTTTACCAAGAACTTATCTCTTAAAATCACATGACCTAGCGACACATTTCATACTCAAGGGCGAGGACTTTCATCTCTTCAGAATTTCTGGGCTTTTAGGGACTCAGGTGATAGTATTGTAAGGGTGAAGTGTGAGAGGGGTTTATCAAACGTGACGACAATGAATGAGTAACAGAGAACAACAACGTTTACACACTGAGAAAGGATGAAGACGGACTATTCTTTGAATGAAATGAGCCTTGTGATCCATTAGAGACATCCGTTATCAGACGCACACTCAATCTGCATGGGCCTCTAACCACATCCCAGGTCACCTCCACTATTAAATCATTGTGAAATTAATGAATTATTCACATTCTTATCAGCCGCTCGTGCAATAGAGTGTTCTATGACCTAGGGAACCTATCTATCCTACTCAGTTCACACTTCATTCTGCTAGTGGGGAGATTATAGGAGGTAGACTATAAGTTGAGATTAAATCGCAGTGATACACTTGGAACAACCTCCACAACCTAGTTTAGTCATGCTGAGAACAAAGCAAGGATTGCACTAGTGAAAGACTGGGTGTAAGATCTTACATTGCTAGTAGAGAAAAGGCTTTGCCGTCACAATCAGTCCTTAGCTCAAAGAGCTGCGTATAAGCAGGGAGCGAGGATGACGACAGACGGACTTAATTGATAGTGAATGAATGCTGAGTTGCAAGCTAGTCACCGAGTACATGTCTCCCACTCCATCAGATGTACTATAGGAAGTGGGCAGGCACATAAAGCCCGAGAGGCCAGCCAAAAAATCTGCGATGCTGCCTAGCTGTTACTATATCGAAGTAGTAGTCTCTTCATAAAGCTATAAGGAACCTTGAAAATGGATGGCACAAGTTGCATTTGGATGATTGTAGTATTCATCCACGATCCAAACTCAAGGAACTCCCAGGCCGCATTTCAACATTAGTGTTTCCCGTATTACTTTCGTCAAAGCCTAGCAGGTGCTAGGGCATTAGAAGACAGGAGAGAGAGACTAAATCTACGGCAAGTTCTATGCCGATGATGACTTCTCAATCTGTTTGAATAACCGCTTACCAGGAGTGAGGATTGGAGTCCGAAAATCACACAAGTCCACGGTCCAAAAGCCACTGTTTTGCGATTACCGACTCGAGAGTTTTGTGGCCGCGAACGTCGCGAAGCTGCTGGACCACGCTTAAACCCGTTGTCGGCGAGCGTCGCATATGGCTTCGTCGCCCCAATGCGCTGCAAGAGTTTGGGTGTCCTTAAAATACCAAGACCTTTGCCCCTGAACACTTACCTCATGAGTTTACCCCCAGATCTCTGTATATGGCTCGTATGGCCACAAGTTTTCATAGATGAACTGACGCTCCCGCGCAGTTCATTCGTGTGGCGTGTCACAGAAGAAGTTGCTTCCGCCATGAAGTGGGAACGAAGTATCCTTTTTGCACGGGGGCCATTCGCATCACCGCTTGAAGCCCTGGACAAGCCAACTGATATCAGTCTCCCGGTGCAGCTTCGTCTTGGCTTCTCGTCATAGATGCATGGTGACGACACTGCCGCAGGATGTGCCCTTACTTGAGCAAATTTATAAAAGTTCGCGGACAATGTTTGAAGAGAGATGCATCAAGACAGTCTGGGGCGTGAAATGGATTTGTTCGCATACATCGTCTTACATACAGTAAGTACCCTCTCCTGAGCTCTCAACAGATCGACGGGAAGACCCTCTGCTTCTACATGCTGCAAAGGGCTGATCGTCCTCCCTTTATCCCGACATCCTTTGTCGAGGCCCGGCGCGGGGTGAGCTCGCCCGGTTGTCCTAATGACACCTTAACCCATCACCATGGAAACCCATTGCTTTTGATCACGAGGGGAGCTGAAGACCTCGTTGTAACTTTTTAAATGCCGTGATATTACACAGAGAGCCACCGTCGATAATGGTTACTGGAAGCCTCGCATAAACATATGAAGAAGCTTCGTTGTACTGGACAGGGATATGTCGTTCTCGTTGGCAGGTAACATTAACCCATAATCATGCCCTTCATACCGGCCAGGTCACCTTCCTTGGCAGCAATCTCGAAGTAGCCGTAGATGATGCTGAAAGAGTGTTAGCAGATAATCGAAACTTGCCAATTGGGCGCAAAACTTACGTAACAGCCAACAGGGTACCAGTGCCAGAGCCGAGGGCTCCCATGAGGTCGCTGGCAACGGAGAGGGCACCGATGCAAGCACCGCCGAAGGCAGCGGCAGTGGGGATGATGCGCTTGAGCTCCTTGTACATGCTCTGGTCACGGTGGCCAGCCATGACGAGACCTTGGTCCTTGAGCTGCTTGGCAACGTCACGGGGGCTGGAGCCAGAAACCTCAATCCAAGTCTTGGAGAAGACGGCGCAGGCACCCAGCATGTAGACGATGTAGACAACAGTGTGGATGGGGTCGAGGAGGGCGTCCTTGAAGTTCAAGGGAGGAGACATGTAGTAAGCCAGACCAGAGATGGCCGAAAGCTGAGCGGAGCCGTCCTTTGCCTCCCAGACACCGAAGAGGCGGACAAGGAGGTTGTCGGAGAAGCGGGAGTAGAGCATCTGGCTGATCAAGAAGACGTTGGAGGACAGAGCGGACTGCAGCATGATGGGCATGTTGGAGGTGTAGAAGAGGCGGACGGGGTAAGAGCCACGGGCACCACGCTGGCGAGAAGACTTGACGGGGATCTCGACGCGGAAACCCTGGAGGTAGATGACGGCGGCGAAAACGGCGATGGTGGCCAGGAGGTTCATGATGTTGGGGAGGTTCTGGCGGTAGAAAGCCTCCTGCAGAGCGCGCTGCTTGTTGGGCCAGGTGAGGAGAAGGTGGAAGAGGGCGATGACGGCACCCTCGAACTCGGGGCCACGGCCGGTGTTGATGGTCGTGGGGGAGAAGGCCTTCCACATGATGGACTCGCAGATGTTGGTGGCGATGAACAGAGAAATACCAGAGCCCAGACCGTAGCCCTTCTGGAGAAGCTCGTCGAGGAGAATGACGATCATACCAGCGACGAAGAGCTGAAGGATGAGCAGGAAGACGATACCGGCGCCAAGGTCAGAAGGCCGGCCGTAGAGACCGGTGAAAACGTAGACAGTGGCAGTACCGGCAGAAAGAATGAAGGCGAAGAGCTTCTGGGCGGTCTGGTAAAGCTCGCGATCGCTCTTGAGGTCGAGGTTGACGTCGATCATGTGAGTGCCGGCAAGGAGCTGGAAAACCATGCCGGAAGAGATAATGGGAGTGATACCCAGCTCCATCAGCGTTCCTCGGTTACTTGCCATGACCATACGCAGCCAGTATAGAGGATCCGAGTTGTCGGATGAGACAATGCCGTACAGGGGCATTTGGCTCATGACCAGGAAGATGAGGAGGGTCAGGGCCGTCCACATCAGCTTCTGGTTGAAGGGGATCTTGGTCTCCGGCTGCTGAACCTCGGGGAGGAACGGCACGAACGGCTTGACCAGATCGAGAAACCGTACTGCAAGAGAAAAGCGCGTATGTTAGCCATTGAGCCTTCCTGGGTTGATCTCGATGCGTATCGTGCCGCAACCGGCGCCGTGATATCGCGCGCGTCCTCTTCGAAGCCATGCGACAAGGCGGCGTAGACACGCGATTCGTTCGGGCGAGTCGAGAATATCGGCTACTTACGAGAACTCATGATGGGCTGTTACACTGGAAGGGGAGGAAACTAAAAACGAAGGATTCAAATCATCCAGATGAAGGGGAGAAGAAGAGAGAGGTAGAGAGCGACAATGGCTCCAGGTGTGGCGAAGGGGACGGTGATGGTGTTGGAGAGAAGGGAGGTTATTAAGGAGAGAAGGAGAGAGCTCGGGTCGAAAGAGGGTCGGCTGCGATCTGGCTTCAAAAACGCCAAATTGTCGATGTGTCCAAAGATTTGGTGGAGCTAGCTGCACGTGACGGTCCTTTAACATGCAATTTTGCTGGGTAAGGTGCTGGGGTCCAGTCAGTGTTACCTACCTTAATTACAGTCCGCACCCCTGTAAGTGCATCAGACTCGGGCAGCTACCCATATGCATTTTGAGGGAAAACTGCATATTTCGGAACATAGCTATAATCTATAATTACGCCTACCACACTATTTAAAAATTAAATCTGAGTATGTTGAAAAAAATTCTAATTCATATGATTATATTAATATAAAAAAGTTCTAAGAAACTATTATAATAGTAGGAGCAGTAGGAGTGCAGGTAGGCGGTAGGAAGCGGCAGAATAGCCCTCATAACCCCTTATTCTAGCCCCATAATATGACTAAATTCCCCTGCCCTGCACCCTCATACTGAATAAAATGGGAGGGCATATGCATTATGCAAAAATGCATTTTATAGTGCTTTTCCCATACAGAATAATACGGGCACGATATCCGTATGCATTTGGAGGGTGATATCGCATTTGAGGGTCATCTATTTACAGGGGTGCGGACTGTACCTAGTTTTCCAGGTCCCTTCCGTGGCTTTTTAAGGTCGTGTTTTCCGCCCAAGGGGTCTCCGATACGGGGATCACGGGGCCCAATCCAGTCGCTGCCCGTGACTACAAGCGGTTCACTGTACCACTGAAATTTCCAAAAAACACCAGGCAAAGTTTTTGCCATCAGGACACGAAGCGCAGCAGGTCAGCCCGTGACAGTCAAGATGCTGCGCTCCTTCTGAGTCATCGTTAGGCAGGATATCTCTGGTATGATCTTTCGGTCAAATTTTGGCCGAAGGTTCATACACAATGTTGTTGGCAACATGACAGCCCGAAATGCGCCCACAGACCCTTTGGTGGTCATTCTGGGCTCGACTGGAACTGGTAAATCAGAGGTGAGCAAGGCCCCAGATGCATCGCATACCTCGTCGATGCGACCGTGCGATAGCTTGCGCGCTTGCGAAAAGAGACTAAGACGCCAGAAGCTCGCCGTAGAGCTCGCGATTCGCTACAGAGGCGAAATCATCAACGCCGATGCGATGCAGATGTACAAGGGTCTGCCGATTATCACGAACAAGATCACAACCGAAGAGCGCCGCGGCATCCCCCACCACCTTCTCGACCACATTGGCCTTGACCAACCCACTTGGATTATCGAGGATTTCAAGCGCGAAGCGAGTCAGGTTATCCGCGAAATTCGCAGCAGGGGCAACTTGCCCATCGTTGTGGGCGGCACGCATTACTACACGAATGCGCTCCTCTTCGAGGACACCCTGGTCGGCGCGGAGGACAATAAGACGAGAGATACGGAGCCGGTTGACGACCAAGATGAAGCTGCCTTTCCGATCTTGAGCGAACCTACCGAGGTCATACTCGCGAAACTGAAGGAGGTCGACCCCGTCATGGCAGACCGCTGGCACCCCAACGATCGGCGCAAGATCTCGCGGTCGCTTCAGATCTATCTTCAACACGGTCGACCGGCGTCGGAAATCTACGCGGAACAGCGCCAGCGCAAGCTGGCAGAGAAAAAGGCCTCCCAAGCCGACGGCGCCGGGCCTTGGCAGACGCTTCTCTTTTGGATGTACTCGGATCCTGAGGCCCTGAAGGAACGCCTCGACAAGCGGGTGGACAAGATGCTTACGGCCGGCCTCAATGACGAGACGCAGTCCATGTACGATTACGTACGGGCAAAGCAAGCCGTTGGCGAGGAGGTAGATTACACCCGTGGCATTTGGCAGTCAATTGGTTTCAAGGAGTTTGAGCCCTACCTCAGGGCTTTGAACGATCCTGAACAGACAAATGACGCCGCCACGCTTGAATCTCTCAAGATTACTGGGCTGGAAGACATGAAGGCGTCGACTCGGCAGTATGCCAAGTACCAAACACGTTGGATCCGCACCAAGATCGTACCGCTCCTGCAAGAGCATCCAGGCGCAATGAACCATTTCTTCGTGATGGACAGCACCGACATTTCACGCTGGTCATCCACGGTGATCGAACCGGCTGTCGACATATCGCGCCGCTTCCTCGAAGGCGAGAGCTTGCCCGACCCGGGGGGTACATCGGAGACGGCAGGAAGCGTGCTGCGGGAGGTCGTGTCGCAGACGGAGCGCACGCTCTGCCGGCGTACGTGCGAAATCTGCAAGACAACGTGCGTTACGGAGCAGGACTGGACGAAGCACGTCAAAAGTAGGCGGCATAACGTGCTGCTCAAGAAGACGAAAAGAAGGGCACTCGTAGCCGAAGAGAGGCCCATGGCTATCGTCTCCGTCGAGGCCGCAGAGGACGACGACGCCAAAGCAGCAGCAGATAAAGCTCCCAGTCCCGGGGTCGACGGACTAGGCATCTTCGACGTGCCGTCGTAAAAACCGTAAAACTTGGCTGAATTCCCATGCCGTGCCACTTTCGCAGTTCATCTGACGTGTGTCGTATCTCTCATGCATTCTGGAATACCCAGAACCTCGGCTCGTCTCGATTCCGATGCATCATCACTGATCACAGTCTAGAACGAAAAAGAAAAATGCAAGGAAACCGGGACCGCGTGTCCATCCCATCCGTAGTTCCAAGATACCCTCATGAGCCAACATCAGTTCTAGAAATCGCCGGATCTAACGACTCGCGTACTGTGCCTGTTTCCTCGCATCGTATTCGTTACTGTGAATCTTTCTGGGGAAAAGTCGGGTTGCTCGTTTCTCGTGTCGCTCGGTTTTCGGGTCACACTCGCTTTCGCGTCCTCAAACCGAGCTGCTCGCTTCCCCACAACCCGCTTTTTAAGGAAACCGGTGGGTTCATCATGGCATTCATGTTTCGGACCGGACGTGGGTTAAGATGCCAGTTTTGTCTTTTACAGGTTGAATTGGGAGTTTTGACAGGGCTTTTTTTGTGTCGTTATCTTTCGAGGGATTAGCTTTGATACCTCTGGGAACCGTCATCTAAAAATGGTGGAAGGGTCATGATGCTGCCGGCGACGTGCGTATCCAAAGAAAATGTCGTGGCCGGCATAGTGAGCATCACGAGCATTGGATTTCCAACGAAAATCGCGCTCGTGGCATGTGCTTGATACCTAACGTATGTCGGTCAACCAAGTGTTATTGTCCTCTCCGCTGCCGGGGAGTCTTCCTTTGATCAGGGCGCCCCCCCCCCGGCCCCCCCCCCCCCCCCAAAAAAAAAAGGAAAGTCATCAACTTCATCGCTTTGCATCCCCTCGATCGTGGCCGTTCTCACTGCAAGTTTCAAGCCTTCCCGAAAGAATGCAAGACCTGCCTTTGCGGTTTATTCATGGATTCGAGACCGAAAAACCGCTTGCGACGCCTGCATTTCACCTGCGAAACAAACCCCATCCTGAGAGGAAGCGACATCGGCATCTACAAAGTAACGCGGTCAGTGGCCGCCAAGTCCGAGGACGAGTCAAAAAGGCAGTAAGCTTCTGGTAGGGCTGAGGAAAGGTTCACTGCAATTTTTACGACGCAAGCATGTAAAACAGTGCGGGCCAAGGAGAAAGCAAGCTACGCAGAGTTCAAGATTCACGGATCGACAGCAAGGGCGGGGGGATAATTCGATCGACGGATACTCGCTCTCGTTCTCGGTTGTCTGATGAACCGCTTGTACATACACCGCCACATCTCGTAAAATTGAATCATGCTTAATATACGCGGAGTTTGATACAGCTTCGAAGGGAAGGGACGTTAGGAGCTTGCCGCAGCGCCGAACGGTGCGGAGCGGAGATGATTTAAGTTCCACGCTGTCCTGAACATGCGGAGAAGCGAGGCCAGGGGGGGGGGGGAGGGGGCAGGAGGGGCCTGGGCTGGCTGGGCTGGGTTTCGCGCCTCAACGTCGTGGTCATATCAACAATATGAGCTTAAGGCTGTTCAAGCCGAGTAGAGTGGAGCAGAAAACAGTCAGTGTCGTGAATCAGAAGCGAAAACGAGTTCTTCCATATACTTTTGAGAAACCATGTATACACACAAACAAAGCCCACCAGTCCGTGCTCCAGTTGTAGTACTCAAAACAGATTGATGTCTTAGTCTCTGTCTTCACGTTTCGGCTTCTCATAGGCCAATCTCGCTCTTGACCCAGTTCTCGAGACCTCCCTTGGCGATAATCTCCTGCACGTTGGGCGGCAGCTCACCGACCTTGACGCTCCAGCTGTTGCCATCCTTCTCCGTGATCGAAACCTTGCTCCTCCTGACGTCCCACAGCAGCTTCCAGCCGGTGCGGCGCGTGAGGACCTTGTCGCCCTTGAACGTCTCGCGCAGCTTCTGGACGAGCTTGGGCACTTCGATGGCCATCAAAGCATTGTTGACGCCGTTGCGGGCAAAGATGGAGTTGAAGCTGCCTGCCACGACCATGGGGATGCCCTTGGCGAGGATGGCCGTCGCGGCTTGCTCCCTGGACGATCCCGTGCCGAAGTTGTCGCCCGCGACGAGGATGTCGCCAGGCTTGGCGATCTGGGCAAAGGCCGGGTCGTAGTTCTCCATGACGATCTCGCTCATCTTCTCCTTGGACACGTTGTCCATGTACGTGTATTTGCCCTGTTCGCTTTGTTAGCTGTTTTTGCTGCCTGCTAAGATGGAACGTGAGGTCACGTACGGGGTAGATTCCGTCAGTGTTAAGGCTATCTGCGTCGCAGAAGACGATCTCGCCCTCGATCTTCTCGGGGAAGCCCGGGAGGACTTCGGTGAGAGACTCCTCGCCGTCGGCGGCAGCGGACGCACTCTCGCCTTCGGCGGCGCCCTTGAGGTTCTGCTCGGAATCGGCGATAATGCCGTCAGCCTGGGAAATAAGACCGGCAAGCGCATCTTCGATGCTCTTTGCAATGTCGGCCGTCATGTCACCGACGCCCTCGCCGGCGATGATCTTGTCGACACCCTCCGGCTTCTTGTGCCATCCGGGACCAGCGATCTTGCCCTTCAGCGCGCTCGCAGCGACGACCTCTGGACTGGCCAGGTATGCCTTGGCTTTGGTGCTGCCCATGCGTCCTGCGTTCGGGTTAGCACAACACCTTCAATACCTCGAATATAAGGGGATGATGATAATACCCTTGAAATTGCGGTTTGAGGCTGACACGCCGACCTCCCCTTCCTCGAGAAGTCCAGTACCCAGACCAATGCATGGACCTTCTTGAAGTTAGCTCACTGTGCCTAACCGGCCCAGGCCCTAAGTTTGTAATAACTCACCACATCCGCATGGAAGTTCGATCGCGCCTGCTTCCTTCAGGACCGCCCAGTCGCCGGTTTCTTCGGCAATTCGTTGTTCGTTGAGAGACGCAGCTGCGAGGTAGAACTTGACACCGGGAGCAATCTTGGCAGGCAGACCCTTCTCCGCCGCCTCACGGAAGACACGAGCGGCAGCGGCGATATCTGAAGCTCGGGAGTTCGTGCACGAAACCAAGTAGGCCTTGTTCAGAGGAATGTCCTCCTTCTCGAGCTTTTCTACAGGAGTGGTCACAGTAACCGAGTTCGGTCCCGCCACAAATCAATGAGTGGGTCAGCTGTGTTGTGTTCTTCAAAAAGCAAGGACGGAACCTACGGTGAAAGCGTTGAAAGATCCAAGTAGAACTCCTTGGCGTATACGGCGCCGGGGTCGGCAGTGATGGGGTTCTCGAAGAGCTTCTCGATCCGCTCGTGGGTGAAGTTGCTCTTCGCGGCTTCCTCTGGGTTGAGCATGGCATTTGTGGTAGCCTTTGCCGTCATCCATGCCTTCAGCACCGAGTCCATCGGAAAGATTCCAGCCGCATATCCGGCTTCGGTTGACATGTTTGCCACTGCTAGCCTGTCGTCAATGGGAATCGAGCGCATGGTCTCCTCGGAGCCGTGGAACTCGACGCAGTGGTTCAGTAGTTCTCCCTTGTTGAATAGACCACACAGAGCAATGATGACGTCCTTTCCAGTGACACCCGGGGGCATGATTCCCTTCAGTGTCACCTTGCTGATCGGGGGCACCTCTACTTCTAGTCAGTGTCCAGCATTCCGAGGTGGAATTCAGGTGTTCCCGAAGGATAACGTACGCCACCAAGTCTTTCCAGTAGCGAAAATGCTGGCACCGTCTGTCCTTACGACAGCTGTCTTGAACGGAGTCAGGAGTGTCCATCAGGAAGATGTTGGGCATGAACTTACACCCTACATAGACAGTCAGCATTGTTCTGAGAAGCCTGACTAGCGTGAACTTACAAGTGCGCCTACACCGCCGTACATGTTGCTGTGACTGTCAGAGGCGACTGCCAGACTTCCGGGCCACGCATGACCATTCTCGATCATGTGCTGATGCCCAATGCCTGTCTTCTCGGGATAAAACTGAACATTGTGTTTACGGGCGAATTCGGCGATTTGTCTGTATTTCTTGACGTTTGACTCGGACTCATTTTGCACCTATGAAGTTTTAGTGAGCTGATTGTCCTGAGCTTCAGAGTACTGACATCATGATCGATGGTGAAGATGAGCTGATTATTGTCTGCGATTTTCGTTGCCCCAATTGCTGAAGCCCGGTTAGTACGAGACGGAGCCCACCTTTGGATCCACTTACACATGAACTTCATGGCGATGGGCCATGTATTGTCGTGGGACATCATCCTTCCATGTGTTAACTAAGCCCAAGTCTTCAGCTTTTACTGTTATAGTATTGGTCTCGAGCCGGCCGAAGGGAACGGGAGGCTTCTTGCTGCCATGGCGGGCGGACGTACTTGTGGGGTCGGATGGTGACATAGTCGCCAGAGCGAACCTTCTTGCCGGGTGCAAGACCAACAGAGTGGTTCTGGACGATCTTCTCTGCAATCGTTTGCGGGTTTTCGACGATTCTGGGGGTGGATGGGGAGAGGAAGTCGGATGCGCCAGAGGTGCTCTCGAGCTGGGAATGGAAGGCATTCTGTCGGAGTCGGGTCGTGGTCGTGTAGAAACTAGGGCGGAGCGATCGAGCCGAGGCAACGTGTCGGAGGGCGAACTGGCGGCAGCTTCTCGTGGCGTGGAAAGCCACGGCTCTTCTCTGCGGAAGGTGTTGTCAGCCATGAGTCGAAGCGACTTCGGAGACACGGAGGAATCCCACGAGTGGAAGCATTTTCGGCACGACTAGTGAGGCCAATGGCCAGTTGTAAAAGTTCCTATCGTGCTGCGATCCCTAGTTCCGGTCGCCTGCAACTCGGGGCCTGGTGGTGGACGTGGTTGTAGCGATTGACGTTGCAGCCCTTTTTTTTTTCCTCTGGATGTCGGTCGCGATGTCGGCCAATGGTGTTGTAACTGTGCTTGACATCGGCCGAAATTTTGGAACGTGTGGGGAGCCGATTGCTCCGACGTGGGGTTCCCCAAAAAAACTGAGTGGCTTCTTTGGGAAATCAGTATTAAGGGCCAGCTGATTGGCTGAACTGATCTTGCGACATTCACAAGTGTTCTGGGGGAAGTCCCATATTTGCATCAAATTCGGATTTCTGATTGGTTACTGTGTCTATAATGAGTGCAATTTGTGTACAGATGCCAGTCTTCCGTTCCCGTATGAGGAGTTGAATATGAAGAATACAGAGTAAGAAGATGTTGCAATACCCAAGTTCTGCATGCAAGTCATTGCGGATGACGAGGAAGTGGACAGAAACAAGGAAACACCCGAATACGACGGAAGACGGCGGCACTTCCAGCCGGCTTTCGGGACACGGACGTAAAGGCAGGCCAGCGGAGCTCTGCGGACTTCAGTTGAGATTGAGTTGACCGCACATCCGCCGGCCGGAAAGGCCCCACCTGAGGAGATTCCGGTGGTCCCGTGCCACTTGTGCAAACCTGGAAACAGCTCTGAATGTGCTCCGCATTAGTGGAGGGAAATTTCATTAGGTTTGCATAACCTGCACAATCTCCGATCGGCAGCAACTACCCGTGCACCAAGTCCATCAGCCGCATGCAACTAGGCTTTTGCACAAGCTGCAGGTGTCGTAAAACTTAGCACAATTCGCACTTCGGCATTCTTGGCTGCGTCAGGGTCGGCCCTGTGATGCGCCGATACCTCCTCCAGTGAGTGAGGTGCTCTCGGGTTTAGTAGGTCGGAGGTAAGGCACCCTGTGTCTATCTGCACATGTCCGATTTCGTCGTCCAGGGGAACTTATAGACCACGCTGGGCATATTGTGATGCCTGACGTAATGTCGATAGTTGCCTTGACCTGCGGACAAACGTCGGGGACTTTGGCCCACTTTGATAGATGGTCTTGCGGATAGGTAGCTGGCGGTGCCCCAGAGAGCCCTGTAAATCCCACCTGCCCTGGTGATGTGAGGGATAATGAGCTGGCCGCGCGCGCGCGCTGCCCGTCAGGAATTTAGGAGCTGTCGGCGGTGGTAGCACCCCCATCACATACTGCTTTCTTTCTCTCTTTTTCGACTCCTTGCTGCGTCTCGTTTGCGTTCCAGCTGGCTCTTCGTGGCTCATACGTACCAAGACCGACCTACCTACCTCCTCTTCTGCTCAGGCCTCTTCCCACCTCCTTCGATCCAATTCTCTTCCCCTCATGTCTACTCCCCTGCTTGCGCTCGTCTGCCTGCCCACCTCCGTGTTTTGCCCGCTTGCGCAAGGACGTTGACGTGAGATAATCAGAATCCTGTCAGGAACTCTCTCAACTGTCACCCCGCCGTCCGCCCGCCGTCACCCGCATCTCGCCCACTCCCTGGCTGTCCCTTACCACCACCTCATCTTCTCTCTTCCAGTTGTTCCCGAACTCCTTCGGCACCGCCCATTCCCGCTGCAGGTGCACACCTCACGCTACCGCGTTCCTTTGTCACCCTGGCTCGTCAAGCCTGCGCCACTGACCATCCCTACGACTCGCCGTGCCTTGCCCTGCCCTGCCCTGCATCGTCGCTGCCGCTACCGCTGCCGCCGCCGTACGGATACACCCTGTCCTGCCTGACCTCACATCGCGCCGAACCCTGAGGTCGATCGCACTTCTCATCGCCGGTTCTCTCACTACTCGACCATCCATCCATACCCTATTCTTTTACGCTTATTCCTAAGCAGACGTTGTTGCCAGCGCTGCCGAGCCTCGGCCGACTTTGATCGAGGTTGTCGTCGTTTTCCAGGTTTACATCAACAAACGTACTACTCCGTACGGTACACCCCGACCCAGGTCCAGGGTTCTGTAACCTTCCATCCCGCCGCAGAGGACGGCCATGACCTAGACCGCGCGCGTGACCTCACCCTCTTGAATTGATCGACCTTTGCCCTATCTCTTCTCTATCCCACCTCCGAGTACTAGCTTTCTGCCAACTGCCTTTTTCCTGCCTGCTGCTACTGCTGCTGCCTATTAATAATTGCGACGTTTTGTACCACTCCAGCTGCAAGTGTACGTACGGACTCGCGACGCGCCAACGTCGTCCCTATTTGAATTGCGACGGAATCTCTCGGATCAGCCGTCTGCCAGCCGCAGCACCCAGGCACAAGGAGACCTGATTGAGAGACAGAGTCAAGCACAAGAGGCTAGACACTGAACGTACTTGAGTCTGGGCATATATTGGGCCCCAAAGATCAGCTAGGCGCAAGTGGGAGAAACCCAGTGAGACGCACACGACACGTCCCGTTGGCCGCTCTTCTCCTCTTGGCCGAGTAGTGCTGCGTCGGAATTCCTGGAACCCCGACGAGTCAGGCCGACAATCGCAAACTGCGACCTGCGCCCGCCCGCATTCGATTGATTCTTAATACTTCTCCTGTCCGCCTCCGCCTCCGCCGCCGACGCCTCATCAGCACTGCGGCACCAAGTCACGGAAACCAGCAAGTCGCAGCCAGCATACCTAGCAGAGTAAGCACTCCTGCCAGAGAAGCAACTACGCAGACGCAGTACCTGCTTTGCTACTCGTCTGTCTGGCCTTTCCGGCCCTGGTCTTTGCGTTTGCTTTTCCACTACTCCGCCGCAGCACTCTTCCACTTTCCATCATCCACGCTTCTCCTGCACACGTTCTCTCACCCACCACCACCACCACCACAACTATCGCCCAGTCCTTCTCCTTACATACCTCGCATCCCACCAGTTCCCCTCCATAAGTATCACGCCAGATACGGCGCCCACAGCTCGGTACCGTAGCCCAGGCCTCAGGATCAGGATTCACATTCGTGCGTCAATCAGCTCCTAGGCATCCGTTTGCTCGCATCGCTACCGCACGCGCGTCTCTAAACAAGGCCCTGGCTCTACTCAACCTCCATCAACCTCAACCCTGGTTAAGTAGCCAGGCCTCCCGTCCGCCCTTCCCGGACCAGTCCACGATCAACCCTCGACAAACCGTGTTGTTTCCGCCCAACTCCCACTCAAACCTCCTCCACTACCTTCATCTGCTGCACCGCTCAAACGGGGAAGCATACCGATTCAGAGGCGTTCTCTGGGGCTAATCCCCGCTTCGGTTGGTCAGCGGCGCCGTCTACCTTAGAACCAGACGATACCTGGGATCCGATTTGCTCCCCCATTTCTAAGCCAAAAACTCTCTTCCGCACTGCGCTAAAGTGCGCGCACGACGTGCGAACCGCGCCAAAGGGGGGGGGGGAACCTCTTATTTCCACTAGGGTCACGTCGAGACTCGACTTCGTTTATTACCACTCAGGTCTCAGGTCTGACGGTCGCCACACCTTTTTCTCTCCTTCGGTTCTGCCAGGCTGGAATCCCTGCCAACTACTCTCACTCGTCGTCGAACTGAATGGTCATAAGGGCTGCGCGCCCACGCGTTCCGAGTCTGCGGGTTTTACCCCAATTCACGGACGAGTTCGTCCTGTTTCAAAATCCTCTTGTGGCAACTATCGCATCTCCATCAGGCTCCTCAGCCTCAGCCCTACCAATGATGAGCACCTCTTCCAACCAACACAAGACCCCGAGGGTTCTGGCTTGTGTTCTCTGCCAACATCGCAAGATCAAATGCGACCGCAATACTCCATGCTCCAACTGCATCAAGGTGCGCCGCCGTTCACCATGCTTCGTTTGATATCCAGTTGCTGATTCGTACAGGCCAATGTCACATGCACACCATCCACACCAGCTCCCGCACGGAAGAGAAGGAGGCCAAACCAAGATTTGCAGGAGAGGTTGGCACGATGTGAAGCTCTACTGAAGCAGTATGCTGCCAGTCCAACGACACCACCGGCTGGTCCACCCACTGTCTCATCGACATTCTCCCCTCCAACTAGAACACAACCCACTCCTTCATCAACAGGTCCTTCGCCAAGTATACCCCAGCTGCCCCTACCTTCGGGCATAACTTCTGCCGCTGACGACTTTGGCTCACCTGCGTCGACGTCATGGAAGCCGGCGGGCAAAGTAGTAGTCGAAGACGGCAGTGTCAGGTTCATGGACAGCTACCTGTGGGCAACAGTTCACGACCAGGTGCGTTATCAGCCATCTCCTTTCTCGATGGCTTCCAAAACCCCCTTTCCCGCCTGGTCCCCCATCTAACGACCTGCAGTTGACGGCTATGCGACAAATCATCGAGGCTGAGGAGGAGGAGCAAAGTGTTTTAGGCTCCGATGCCGTTACACCCGACGACAACGTGGACCTGCTACTCAACGACATTGCCGCCATCGACCTCGAAGATGTCACCCCGTCGCCCGTCCAGATCTTCAGACTGTGGCAAGTGTTTTTGGAGCGGGTGAACCCGATCACCAAGCTCATACACGTTCCAAGTCTACAACCGCTCGTAGTCGAAGCCGCGGCCAACCATTCCAATGTTGCGAATAACGCGCAGACGTTGCTCTTCTCTATCTACCTTGTCGCAACTCTGACCATGACCGAGGCCGAAGCCAGGCAAATGCTCGACTCTTCCAAGGAGGATGCGCTGAAGAAGTTCACCGCAGGTGTCAAAGCTGCCCTGACAAAAGTCAACTTTCTCAAAAATCACGACATGATGACGCTCCAATCTCTCATCTTTTACTTGGTTTGTGCTCCCTCCAGAAGCTCTTCTCCAGGTGAAATTCGCTGACCGCTTCCAGATCTCACTACAGGGTCGATACAACCGTCACGCAGCTTGGGTGCTCAGCGGCGTACTAATACGAATTGCGCAAAAGATGGGACTCCACCGCGACGGAGAGTCACTTAACCTGACCCCCTACGAGACGGAGATGCGACGGAGACTATGGTGGCAGATCATTATGCTGGACACCAAGTATGCGATGGTTTCTGGGTTCTGCGACACGCTGCTGCCGTGGAATTGGGATACGAAAACACCGCAGAACGTGAACGACGCCGATCTCTTCCCCGGCTCAACGGAGCCCGTCCAACCCCGGGAAGGACCCACCGAAATGGCCTTCTGTCTGCTGCTCTATGAAGTCGGCCGCTTCATCGTCGAGAACCGAATCCCCGACTTCGAAGCTGTTGTGCTCGGCGCAATGGAGAACGAGTCCCCCGAATCTCAGATGGCCAACCAAGCGACCTTGGCCAAGTACCAGGTCCTGGTCGATAACCTCGATTCGAAACTAATCGCCCTCGAGAAGAAATACTGCGATCCTTTGGCGGGTAACATTCATATTGTAGCCACCAAGATCAGATCTATGATCATCGACAAGATGCGCACCATGATGATTCCAATGCGCGAATTGCCCGAGTGGGGTACCGAGATTTTCAATGTGCAGGATAACATGTTCAGGATATCTCTCATGCACCACGAGCACAATGTCGAACTTTACGAGTTTATGGAGAACACGGGCTTTGTGTGGTTCTTCAAGCTGCACTTCCAAATCGACGTCTTCATCGTCATGGCTGGACAACTTTACAAGCGACCAACGGGCAGATTGGCGGACCGTGCGTGGAAGGTTATCGATCGGGTGTATCAGTTCCACGAGGAGCTGTGGGATATGTCCAAGAAGGAGCATGCACAGCTGGGTGTTTACATGCTCAAGGCGTGGAGATCGAGAGAGCGGGCCTTGGTGCAGATCGGAATGCCCTACGAGACACCGCTAGCAGTCCCCCGACTGCAGGACATCGTTCCCCAGTCGAATTCGGAGGTATCATCGGCCGGGCCCTCTCCTGCCCAGCCAATGAAGATGGAAGTTCCTTCACGGCATGACCATCCCATGGACCAATTCCTGGGAAACTTCCTCGACACGACCAACTTCTACGATTTGGACATGTGGGCAGACCTGGGAGTTCCCAATGGAAACGTGAACCAGCAAGCCGCGGCGAACATGTTTGGGACGTTTGGGAACTTCGGTGCACCACCAACGGGCAGATGGTAAGAGCACTGGGGGGCTACACAACGGAAACGCCTCTACCGCGAGGCAGGGTTGGGCGCGGAAGAGAAAAAAGGGAAAGCAGCTCGGTGACAGTGGACGTCTTCTACTGCCTAGAAGGGAGGGTGGGGATATTACGGTTTCTGAATTGGAATTTCCAGCGTTCGTGTTGTACACAGACTACTCTCCCACACCTTGTAATGATATTGTCATGAGATGACGAAAACCACCTAATGGTAAATAGACGGGATCCAATAAAGCTCGGGCGGTTTTTACGACTGCCTAACATTTCCTCCGGTACACGGGACAAGATGCAGGATTCGAGTGCATATGTTGATCGGAAAGAAGCCTCGAAGTAGAGACCTATCAGGGCAGTGAGGTCTGAGTCACTCTTGACGAATGTACACTTCTATGCTTTTGCATCAAAGTTACGAGGCAGGCATATGCGGTATATCCTTTTGTTGAAGACATGCGGCACGTCTATCTGACTAGTCATAAGACCCTAATCACACAGCAAAAGTACCACATGCCCAGGAACACCGCCAGATGTAGTTCGTCATGACCAAAATCCAATCTGATAACAGAACCGTGTCCTTTCCCAGGTTACGTCGCACCGTGAGGAACTCGGCCTAGCCCGGTCTTGATCCCGCATTTTCATCAACATCACAGGCTGTGAAAAGGCCTTTGGAGATGACAAGCCTGCGGGGCGGACTCGGAGAAGATGGGCGGATGTAACGTTCAAAGACATGTCCCGATGCGCTGGACCCCGGAAGGCCGTATGCAAGAGTCGTATCTCTATCTACCCTTCGGACCCCGTGTCTCTCCGCCGATTTAATGCAGTGTCCTTGGGGCCGGGAGGGCCAATCCGGGCCAAGGGGAAAGAAACGGTGAGGGAGGGGAGGGGAGGCGGGAACGTGATGGTTCTTGGATCAATTCATTCGGGCTTTTCGGGTGCGGAGATGGGGCCGCTCGGGGATGGGATTTTCGAGATGCCGTGCACGAGGTCGGTCTACTTTCGGGACCGAGGTTCGGGATGCTAGGCACCGTACCGTATAAGGGGAGGCTATGATTATGTATGTGTTGCAGAACCGCAGCAAGTATTTGAATGATGCGCTGAATTATATGAAGCGTAAATTGGTATATCGATTTGCATGCTGAAGTCGGTTGTCATTCCCAACATCCCTCTCGTCCAACTACAGCAAGAAAAGTGCTTTCCATAAGGTTCAATGCCTTGGTTGGTTCCGAGCCGACGGGTTCGGTCCCTTTCGGGCTTGCTTCGGCATCAATAGCTCGTCTCTGATGGCCTAGTCGCGCCGGAACCCGGTATCGTGCTCCAGTACAGTAGGGCACTGGATCCTGGTATCATTTAGAGGCCAGTGGCTTAGCCATCCGTTCCTCGCTTTTTCTCGATATCAAAATCGCTTGATTGGCTCTTTTTCCGTGGCAAAAGTCCAACACAAAGTTCACTCGCGACGCGTTTGCTCAGGGTATTGCTGAATCGCACCGATGCAACCGCAGGCCCCATACATACATACATATATCACTGACTCCCGTCGAGAATCTCAGTCTCCGCCTTACCCTATTTGGCTCGCCGAAATTCATGGTCTCGAACGTCTGTCAGCCGTTTTGTCCTTGGGGACATGGTCTAAAAACAAGCCATGTTGCCTTATCGCTTACTGGCAATGTCATCTTCCAGTCTTTGGAGGAAATTGCATCATCAGCTGAGGTACTTTGACAGGGGAAACGGACGGATGTCCATGGCGACGATCATCTATGGGGTCCCAACGTCTTTCCATTTTCGTTCGCCGGCTCCTGCAGGTTCGGACTGTCCACCAATCGTAGTGAAGCGTGGATTCAGTACCCCAAGTACCGACGTCTCTTTCTCTTCCCTTCTCCTGCATCCAAACATTCCTACACAGACTTTGAACGCACGAACAATGCCACGCTGACTTAGGTAGCGTTGGGGAATCTTTTCCTCCTTCAGTTTCCTCGTTCGTTCGCCGAAATGTCTTCTGCAACAATCTGTACGTACCTGACAGACAGTCCCCCACTATCTTTTGCCAAGTCAAGTCTAGCGCTTTGCCCCTTTCGGCTCGCCGAAAGACCCCTCTACAGCAAACGAGCCAATGACCATTCGGGATGGCAAGGTCCCTGGCCCGGGTATTAGTGGGTACCTCCCTCACTGTGACCCGACCCCAGCAACCAGCGGCGGCAGGTGAGTCTGTATGTCGTTGGCAGTGTGTCGGTACAGCCGCTAGAGAGGGACTTGCGGGAGCTAAGATCGGAGGCTCTTTTGTGTTCGTTCGATCTAGGTACCTAAGCAGGAAACAGGGGAGAGGCAAGAATGTCTGTGGGCTGTTTGTTCCTTTTTCTCTGGTGTTTGGAGTTGCGGTACGAGGTCAAGGTATGAGCGAAGGAGAGAGTATATTAGACCCCTCGACTGCGCTTTCATTCTGTGGCGTTTCTTGGCTGCCTTCGTTCTCACCTTCACCATCGAAACTCGTGGACGAATTCTGGGCTTCGATGCCAATGTTGAAGCCAAGGATTCACGTCTGTAAGTGTTTGGGATAATCTTGGATTCAACCAAGGACCGCGGATAAGTTCAGATCTCTTCGACACGGAGTGCAGCTCTATGCTCGACCTTGCATGATCGGGCTCTAGCGACTACGACTTGTTTATCGTTGTCGCCATGATTTTCAAGCGCAAAAAGCAGAAAGTCACCGCCGAACCTGCGGCGGCTGATCGACCTGCCTCACCGCGAACGAGTGAGACTCAGGACGAGCTCAAGAATGAGAAATACCAACAGCAGCAGCAGGTCAGCGTGCCGGAAAAGCCAGCGGCGCCGGAAGTAATCTACCCGCTCGGCTTTACGCTGTTCCTGATCATTTCTTCGCTGCTCGTGACCATGTTTCTCGTCGCATTGGTAAGCATCACTGATTCTTACACTGGCCCGAAGTCAGCGTGCAGACGTGCTCACACTTCCTAGGACCGCCTCATCATCGCTACTGCAATCCCGCAAATCACCGACGACTTTCACTCCGTCACAGACATAGGCTGGTATGGCTCCGCCTACCTCCTGACCAGCTGCGCGTTCCAGCTCCTGTTTGGCAAGCTCTATGCCTTCTATAACATCAAGTATGTTTTCATCGTCTCGGTCGTCATCTTTGAGGTCGGCTCCGCGCTCTGCGGTGCCGCTCCGAACTCCATCGCCTTCATTATCGGCAGGGCAATCGGGGGCATCGGTGGTGCTGGGATCGGATCCGGTGCTACTATGGTCATGGTCCACTCCGTCCCGTTGCACCGTCGCCCCAAGTATCAGGGTCTGTTTGGCGCCGTCTTTGGCGTGGCTTCCCTCGCAGGCCCGCTGCTGGGTGGTGCGTTCACGACCGAGGTTACTTGGAGGTGGTGCTTTTACATCAATTTGCCCCTTGGAGGTGTTGCTTTGCTTGTCATCTTATTCCTCTTAAAACCGCCTCATCAAGGAGAGGCTAGTAAGCTGCCCCTGGTGGATAAGCTCAAGCAGCTCGATTTGCTGGGCACGTCGGTCGTTATACCAGGGACGATCTGCCTGCTTCTCGCGTTGCAGTGGGGAGGTGTCGAGTACGATGTAAGTCATGGTCTCTGGGATTCCAAACGATAACACTAACGAAGGGAATAGTGGAACAGTGGTCGAATCATCGCCCTCCTGGTTCTCGCGGGACTTTTTCTCGTCACTTTCGTCACCCTGCAGGTCTTCCTCCCGAAGACGGCTACCGTTCCCCCGCGCATCATCAGCCAACGATCCATCGCCTTCGCCGCATTTGCTTCCTTCTGCCTCGGTGCTCAGGCGATGATGTTCACGTACTACATCCCCATCTGGTTACAGGCTATCAAGGGCTACTCGGCCGTCGATTCGGGCATCCGCACGCTCCCGCTCGTGCTCTCAATGATGGTATTCTCCGTCATCACCGGCGGAATCATCACCAGAATCGGCTACTACACGCCTGTGATGCTCGTCGGAAACACGCTGATGTGCATCGGCGCAGGCTTGCTCACGACCTTGAAGGTCAGCTCTGGAGCACACGAGTGGGCGGGCTACCAGGTCCTCTACGGCGTCGGCATGGGTCTGAGTTTCCAGGCACCCAACGTCGCGGCCCAGACGGTGCTGGGGCTGAGGGACATCTCGGTCGGCATCAGCATCATGATGTTCATGCAGACCATTGGCGGGGCCATCTCGAACTCGGTGGGACAAAGCATCCTCAGCAACGAGCTCGTGGCGAAGCTGCAGTCTATCCCGGGACTCGCTGGCGTCGACCTCCGGGGTGACGGGGCTACGACGCTGATCGACTTGCCTGACGACGTCAGGAGACCTGCGCTGGAGGCATATAACGACTCGTTGAGAACGGTGTTCATCGCCGGGTTGTCCATCTGCTGTGCCGTCGTCATCGGAGCTGCTGGGACGGAGTGGAAGAGCGTGAAGAAGGAGCAGATTGCGAAGAAGAAGGCCAAGGAGGACGCTGAGGCTGCTGCGACTGCGGCTGCTGCGACGGGAGCTGATGAAGCCGTGATTCCAGCAGCCGTTCCGGCGGCTGTGCCTGGGGAACAGAAGGAGAAGAGTGTTGATGGGAGAAGTGAGAGGGATGCCAGTGTGACGGCCTTGGGTGGGGGTGATAAGGAAGCGAGTCGTGACAAAGATGTGACTGACGAGCCTGGGGTGAAGCCATAGTCAAGTTAGAGGAGGAGCCGGACAGCGTTTTTGATTTCTTGATAGACTATCTCAGGTGAGTTTCAGGGATGAGGCAACCCGTTTACCCTGTGTAAATAGCCCAGCTGCACACGTTATTGGTCTTCGGGATCTGAAAGTCAATGGTAGTGGTCGCATGTGTATCCGCCAGGGTAGAACGCCAATCACTTCAGACTGCGTTAAGACAGCGGCAGAGAGCTACTGTAATGGCTACAGCTATACGGCAGTACCCCAGTACGCCAAGGTGTACGGGACTTTTTCCGACGTATGCTGAGGGGGCTTACAAGGCAGGACAGTATTGTCATCGTGCAGTGCTCAGTGCAGCCCAGAAGCCTTGTTACGCATATTTCTCACGGTCTCGAATGGCTTCGATTGCTTACTCCTCGAGTTGGGTTAAGTTTCTTGACCACATGGAGTCACCAATGGATGACTGATTGTCTTACCCAGGAAAAGTTTCATCTTTTTCTTTCTTTTTTTTCCCCCAGGAAGAAATTCATAATTCTCCACGAGCTAGCCTTACTTGAAGCATTCTCGATCGGCGTCCTCCGCCGTCTCGACGAATATCTTCTGAGAATAATTCATAAACCGAAGTATAAAGCTTCACAAACTATGCAGCCACGAATGTCTCTACACGGGGCCGAATACTTTCATACCCGAGTCTCAATGAACCTGAAGAATGAGATGAAAGACGCGTTTCGACGCACAGATGCAATACACATGTACACGTTAGGTGGGCATGTGGTTCCCCTGACATCCTCGGAGTTGCCGCCCAGCCGTGGTTCCAGCATTCGCCAAAAGAATGAGGTTCTAACTGAGGGACTAAGCTGTGCTCTTCTGAGTACAACAACGAGCAAAAAGAAAGCTGCCCGGACATGTAGTGGTCCAGGAAGATGTTGAATTGCCTCGTGGGCGAATCGAACGCCCGATCTCCTCATTACTAGTGAGGCGCTTTACCACTGAGCCAACAAGGCCTTGTTAGATGACTAACGCTCAGACGAGGCGATTCATGATGCTGCGGGGGAGTTGAAGGTCCAGGGGTTGAGGGAAAAGAGAGAGAAGATGGTGAGTGAAGTGGGGGAGCGGTTGGCGACGAGGGGGAGTGTGGAGATTTCAGATCGTAGTGGGGGCTCTGTGATGGTTCATGTTGCTTCGTTCTAGCTAACAATGTCGCTTTGGGTACCAAGGTGGGGTGGGGATCGTATCGTGGTCATCTGCACAGCTTCAGGTTGGGGATCAGTGAAGAATGGATGACCAGGCGGTGTCCGAATGGCTCCACGAGTCAGCCTGTCTTGAAAAGACTCACCCAAACCAGGCTTGTAGTGAAACAAATCATGTGAAGCACACCGGTCTGGGTTGATGACAAAACCATCGCCGCTTGTTGAATCCTAGGTAGAGACGAATAGCTCAACCAAGATCTCAGCCAACAAAGCTCATTGATCGAACATGCTTGAAGTTACCGTCGGGATGCTTGGACTCAAAGTTTTCTTGGGGCTGTTTTTGTCCTGACAAAGGAGCCTCAGCTTGGTGTTAAGCCCAGCGGAAACCTTTGATAAACGGGTGTAGACTAAGGAGTGTTGATTAAACATGGACTGGGAGCTTTCAGAAACAATCAGATTGTTAACAAGCAGGTCATTGTTTAGATCGCGACATCTGAACACCAATCTGACATTAGCAGCACCGCAGAGGGCTATATCTTTTCGCTGATGACTTCTAACACACTTTTCCCGAGTTATAGACGAAGCCAACGTTGCTCTCCCACTTCTTTTCCCTCACACGACTATCACAGACAGTTCCTAATCACCCTATAGCTTGGTGGCTCCGGCAGACCCGTCGAACTCTGGGCCAAAGTAATCCAGATCCGCGCCGAGGCCCCCCTTTTATTCGATCCTCTCCCGTACGTCGATACCCCAACGAACCCTCCACCTCGGCCTAATCTTTTGAGCAGTTTGACACTCGACGAGAGCGTTGCAAGCACTTCACGACCAATCGACATGGCGTCGTCGCCGTCAGACGAGCTTCTACAACAGCTCCTGGACCAGAACTCGGTCAAAGAAGTCGAGGAACTGGCTTCCACAAGCCCAAATCTCACGAGAACCCTAAAGAAACACATGCTAACGATTCTGAAGAAACACGTCGCCGAAGAAGCCTGGCACGACGCCCTAGCCTGCGTCGACCGCCGCGTGCGGACCAAGAAGCACAGAGCGGCCCTTGAAGAAGACTACCAAAACGGCACCGTAGCAGACCCCCAGAAACGAGACAACTGGGACCTCAGAGACCTCTGCGACCTCGTGAAGATCATCGACAGGCTGCTCCTCCACATCGGAGACGTCGGCACCGACAAGCTCCCCGGTTGGAGACACGGGACCCTCGAGTCCTGGGAAAACTCGTGGGAGTGGCGCCGTCCGAACGGCCACCCGGATGCGCACCCCCTGGACGACGATGCGTGGCAAGAGGAGGACCAAGGCACGGAACACCCCGGGAACTTCAAGTACGCGTTCTCCCGCCACGTGCGTTACAACGCCGCGAACAACTCCCCGCTGCTCTACGAAGGCGTCGTCGTCGACGAAACCACCCGCCCCAAGCTCCAGCGCGCGTTCTTCCGTCTCGAGTACATCCGCCGGGCGTACTACTCCCGTCCCCTGTTCCCCAGGGGCGCCAAGTACCAGAGCCGGAACTCCACGTTCGACTGTGGCGAGGCCCAGAATGTCGCCGGCGAGACCCCCGAGACGCGGCTCGCGAGGGCGGAGAAGATCTTCAAGCGGTGGAAGAAGAGCGACTTTGTGGAGATCATCTGCGCCTTCAAGGCCACGCTGAACCTGTACGCCGTGCCGACGAGCCACATGATGCTGGATTTCGTGGGCCTCATGAGGCGAACCCAGCAAGACCCGGCCGTGCAGAGCGCCTTGGGGTTTTACCACGAGGCGAACAAGGAGCTGGAGGAGAACGCGGAGGCGGTGGGCCTGCAGTGGGAGCGCGATCCCATCACGAGCGAGCGCGAGTTACCCCTGTGGAACATCGAGACCGACGCCGAGTGGCTCGACTTCCACCGCCGCTTCGCCGAAGACGCCAGGGACCTCGAACGCCACAAGCGCCGCGAGATCCTCTACCTCAAGAACGCCGAGTTCGACGACCTGGGATGCACCGTCTTCAAGACGGACGTCGTGCGGCCGAGACACCCTTCTCAGAGACGCGGACGGAGAGAGTTGCACGTCCTCGCCGAGGGCATGCCCGACGCGGAGATGTCCAAGTTCTTCCACGCGCTGTGCAGCCTGCCGCTGAAGTTTCTCGGACGGTTCGTCGTGGACATGTCGCCCAGGCGACGGCACCGGTTCCTGAAGACGACGTACCACGCCGTCGCGCGCATCAAGGCCTCCCGCGCGCCCAGGTTCCTCTCGGGCGAGATCAGCGCCTGGTCCAGCAAGCCCGCTGGCGACGACGAAAAGAGCCCGCGTCACTGGGACTACAAGGCCGAGCGGCGGGTGTTTCCCGAGCTCTCCGTGAGGCACGCGACGTTGGCTTGCGTGGGCCTGATGTACAGACTCGAGCAGCATCCCTACGGCGGCTGGGATCTCATGCACGACCGCTTTCACTGTCCCTGGTGGTTTAAGGACTTGTTGGTGACGCCGCTCGTCTGGAAGAAGGTCCGGTCCGAGATCAAGTACAGACCGTTCGACGTCAACTCGGTCTTTCTCATGAGCGACCAGAGCTGGCAGGGCCTCTGGCGGTCGAGCAAGCGGTACGAGAGGCTGATCTGGACCGGGCCCGAGATGCAAGTGCCCAGGTGGGAAGGGTACGGCCATCCCGGGCGCCTGGACCCCAACGAGTGTTATTGCCACGTCGGTGAGGGTTGCGGCTTGTGTAAACCTCTGCCGCCGCCGAAGAATGGAGACGTTGAGTGGGAGCTGTTCACCAAAGACGACTGGGATGCGGAGTACAATCTGGAGAAGGAGATCCATGCCTCTCCTGAAGAGTTCACGCACTTGCTTGCTAAGATCAGGTCGGAGGTCGAGGGTAAGTCGGTAAGCCGCCGGTAGGTAAGTAAGGTCAGGAATTGCGTCTAGATGTTTTTGCACTGGATGCTCCTGTTTAAGCAAACTTGATGTTTTATGTAGTTTGGCCCCCAATCTTTTTGATTTGAATAATATGCTCTCATCGCTTTGCTCAGAAGATCTCTCTGTCGTCGTACGCCCTGACGCTCTCCAGGTAGGTCTTGACCGCATTATAATCCTTGCACACTGCGACAAAACCCGTCAGCACATTTTGCCCACGTTGAACAATGTGACGATCGGGTGGGGGTGGGTGAAAACTTACCATGCTTGGAATCCCAACCGTCGGAGCCACCGTTGTGATCCGGGAAGGTCGTCTCGAGGCCCTCCAAGGCCATGTCGGCGCTGCACATGATGGTCTCCCTCAGGTAGGCGAAGCAATGGATCATGTGCCAGTGGTGGTCGTCAGGGATCTCGTGACCGGACTTTAGTCCCGAGTAGGTCTGGACGACGGCAAACTGTCGCAGGAGATTGATTAGGTTGACCTGCATTCGGGGATCATAGTGAGGTGGGCTTGGGGCTTACCAAGCAGTGAAGCTGGTGGGTGACGGAGGTGGTGAAGACGGTCTTCTCGGGCCAGACAATGGGCGTGGGGAGATCGTGGTACTTGTGCGTATCGTTGACCCATTGGAATCCCATGCCGACTGTGCACCTCTCTCATCAGCATGTCTGTCGTCCTAGGAAAAAATTGTCCCTTGTGCTTGGGGGACGTACTCGGCATAAGCTCGTTCCAGTTGTTCAGCACCTCGTCTGTGAAGAACTTGGACGTGTCGTTTGGGGCGTACTTGCCCTCGTAATCCATCTGGAAGGTCTTGATCTGCTGAGGGACTGTTTTCCCAGCATCAGCCATAACCCTCAATCTCTCTCTCTCCCTCTCTCTCAGAAACCTCCAATACTCACAGTGTCCACTGACGCCCGTCATGTCGCCTCCAAAGTCCCACGGGTTCACCGGCGGCTTGTCCATCCTCTCCCTCACCAGCAGGCCCAGGATGACGAACAGCAAGATGGTGTCGACGAACCACCTCGACGAGTTGAGCATGCTCAGACACCTGTTCCTCCTCCTCATCGGCCTCTGGAAGTCCCTCGCATACTTTTCGTCCCCGCCGCCGATCAGCGACTCCTCGACCTCGGTACTGCTGCGGTCGTCGCGGTCGTGGTCCTCCAGGTGGAGGTTTGAGTACTTTGCTTCCGTCATGTCCATCTCTGCCCTTCAGAGTTCGGATCTACCGTTGAAATGAATGACGGTATTCTTCAAAGAAGTGTATTGTCAAGAACAAAAGAGGGTCACGATGCCAGACCGAATGAACAATGAACGAGGACCAAGCAAATGCGCCAGCGCCAAGGATAGGAAGAGAAAGGAGAAGCGAGGGAAACGGACTTGGTAACGTGAAGCATTCCGGCCCTGTTTGTTCTCTTGTTCATTGCCCTCGTCCTGTCGCTGTCTTCGTCTCTGTCTCGTTCCGTGTCTCCCCCCAATCGTCCCTCGTCCCGTCTCGAATCCAAGAGTCTGAGGCTGAAGTTTCAGGACAGGGGTCGTCGCACGACGTTGACGGCTGTGGCCCGGAATCTGAGGTGGGGAGCCCTGCTATGCTGATAAGATGATCAGCGGCGCCCCGTGTCTGTCTGTGTTCCAGGGAATATTAGCGACTACCGAGTCTGGGGTAGGGGGGCCAGGCCATGTTCAAACGACGTTTCACCCACCCCGAAAGCGCCAAACGGCCCCGCAAGTGACCGCCAGCCATGTTGCAGGTCCTGGTCGGCGTGTTTCTGGATGCGTTTTCAATCCGTCCGATGGCCGTCATTCGAGGCGCGCCATTCGTTGATCCCTTCGTCTCTACTTGCCGTCGAGCCGCTCTGCGCCCCCTTTTCGTGATCACTTCTTTCAGACCAGAAAAATCCTGGGATGCAATGTTCCGACCTTTCCACGAGTCCTCCCACTGTTTGCTGTCATTTATGGCGCTGCATCTGTCCGGGGAAGATGTCTTCGCCTTGTCAGCCTTTTGATCTTTTTGCATCCACTTGCAAGCTTCCCGCTTCCGTTGCCTTCATCGTGCGGGAACGTCTCGCGTCTAGATGGGAATATCAGCGAGCTGAGCTAGAGGAGGCTCGACTCTGATTGAATTAAGCGTTTTTGGGTTGGAATATGTTGGAAGTCGACAACACCAGCAAATAATATGTAGCTCAACTGCGTGTTATTGACACGGCTGTCATCCCTTCAACGGATCCTGCAAGACGCCGCATGTCAGGCCTAGCTCACCACATATCGCACGGCTTTTCTTGATGATGCTGCTTCGCATTTCCTGTTTGGCTTTTTTGTGTTCGTTAGGAACCACGTTTATGTGGCCCTAGCTCATTGGCTCCCTTCCCTGCGTATACTGATTGACATGCCCTAGGTTTGATGAAAAGATGATGCGCAAGTTGAAGCGGATGACTTGTCGCCAATACGTAATTTACAAAACCCCCTGCCCTCTACGAGAAACAGCAACGCCTCATCTTTCTCTGCTGAGACTCTATGTAAATGATGAGAGATCACGATGCTTTGCTTGCTTCCTAGGCTACAATTGTCTCAGTGTAGGAGGTAGATAGACAACTAGCATACAGACGAAGTTCTGTCTTCATACATACTTCTTCTTACTGCTCTGACGGCATCATATACCACACCTTGTTGATGGGTTTCTTTGACGTTTCCAGTCTTTCTCCCCTCCCCCTTTCTTGTCACATATTTGAAGGTGATGGAGAACTATAGCAGTGATTGATGTGATGTGTGCTGCACCCGGGCTCAACCAAAGCCAGGTTCATTGTACTCTTATCACAACGTTCACTACCTAGCTGAGTCGTCATGGAAACGTCTGCAGGAACGTTATCCTAGCGAGAAACTACACTACTATCTCACATCTTCACAGCTATGAGTCGCCATGAGAATATCTATAGTGTGTCTGTACTAATCAGACAATGCATTAGTATCACATGTCTTCACAGCCATGAGTCGACATGGAAACTTTCTGCCTTAAAGGCCATCCCAAGATAAACACAAATGGGCCAGTATCTCGTGTCTTCATGGCAAGGAGTCCTTACGGGCATGACAGTTGAGCGTTCACCAGCAGAACACGACAGCAACACGATGAACACCAACGACTAAGCAGATGATGCTCCTTCCTCAGCTTTGCTGGCTCTACACATATCTATTTTAGATCAAATCTCTGTTGGTGAGGCTTTTTCTCAAAAATACATCCTCATCACAAACTTCCCATCCCCATCACAACCTTCTCATCCCCATCAAGTAGCCCATTTACTTGGCTACGAGGCATCTTCTCCTCGAAACAGATCATCATCAACATCACCAAGATTACCTTGCCATCCTCGGAAAAGGCCTTTCCCTGTACTTGACTTCGAGATACTTCCCCACCATCAACACTCTGAATCCGAAACCCAATCCTCATCTCAACCGATCCCCGCCCCAAAAATGCATCTCATAATTCTCTTCACGCGCCTCCCCACAGAGCTTCAGTGCAAGATCCTCCAGAACCTCGAGGCCAACGACCGACTGAACTTCATCCAGTCCTCGCCCTTCGTCGAGCTCACCGTCGCCCGGGACCTCGACTGGTTCATTGGCCTCCTCGTGCCCCTGTCCGCCAGGAACGTCGCCCTGGCCACCATCAACGCCCCGAAGCGCGGAGGGCGCGAGCACATCCGCCAGTTCCGCACCCGCGTCAAGGCCTTCCTCGCCCAGTACCAAGCCGGCCTCTTCGCCCGCAAGCTGCCCAACCCCTTCGTGAACAGCAGCACCGGACAGGGACGAAAGCACCTCCACCCGAAACAGCTGGAGCGTTTCCGTGACCTTCTCGGCCTCGTCAAGGGCATCGACCTTCTCCTGAGGGACTTCGTCGGCAAGGAGAGGGCATCGAAGCTGCTCGAGGACCTACCGTACGGACTCCGACTTCATATAGACGGAAGCAAGGACACCATATTCGCCCCCTCTGTGCTGGACACGGGTTCGTCGTCGCAGGCTCGGACAGACCTTCTCACCCCGGGCGTTGGCTTCTCCATGACGGAGGACGCGTACTTTTTCCACGATGAGCAGTTTCAGACCAACATCCACGAGTCCTTCTATCGTCTCGAGCTCTTCCGCCGCGTCTTCTACTCGAACCCCATGAACCCTCTCCTCTCCACCGGCGACGTAACACCTTTCCAGACCGCGAGTCCCGAAATGTGCCTCAGTACCCACGACGCTCACATCCACGGCTTCATTACTCGGTGGAACCCTAGTCGACGAGCGAGCCTCTGGGACGCCGAGCTCGACCGGCTCTGCAACTCCGTGACGAAGATTCGCCTTGCCTCCCGAGCCAGTGGCCCCGTAGGCAGAAGAGAAGTCACAAAGGAAGAGGCAGACATGGCGTCCCACATCAGCAAGATGCGCGCCGAGAACCGGCGCACCTACACCGCGTTCGAGGTGCTCTGGACGCAGTACGCCCTCTGGATCAACAACGAGCTCAGGGATTTCAAGAAGGAGGTGCTCACCCAAGCCCGGAACCTGGCCGGGACCGGAAAGGCATCGCTCTTCAACAGCGAGAAGTCCTCCAACGCCTGGCTGCACACGCTTCGACAGCCAAGGTTGTGGGAGAGCAGATTCCCGGTGCTTTCGTCGGCGTTGAATTACATGCACGAGCGAGCGCAACTCACGCTCCCCGCGACGAAATGCTTCCGGGTCGGGCCCGACTACGACTTCTCGCAGCACAACATGGGCCTCGTTCTCCCCGAGAAAGGACCGCGCTCGGCGGAGCTGCACGACGAGGATACCGTCTGGCCGGTCATGTTCCGCTTCGTCACCTTCCTGGCCTCTCTCGGCCTGCCGTTCCTCAACCGGTGCGCGGCCATGGACGCAAAGCAGCGCAGAAGCATGCTGGGCAGCATCTTCCTTTACCTGGGCCGCATCCCTGCTCACCGCATTCCTCACTTCGTGGTTGGGGAGATCAGTGGCGATCCCTTCTTTGGAGACCTCCAGGAGATTCCATACTTCCACGCCCCAACGGAGAGCTCCCTACACCCTACTCAGACGAGACAGCGCGTTCCGGCTGATGTTCTCGTGCGGCTGTCGGGCCACTTGGCCAACGTCCTGAGTCTGCCGAAGTGGGATGAACTGGACAAGTGCGTCGTGACCAAGGAGGCCTGGGAGGCGATTCTCGCCAAGTTCGCGACGGATACGGTCGAGCGATCCGAGCTGCCCTTTGAGGTGAGCGACTCCCAGTGGGAGACGATGCAGAAGGCGCAGGATTCGGAGGGCTTGAGAACGGGGGTTGGTGCCGGCTGTTCTATGGACGAGTACACCAAGTCCCGTGATTGGCTGGCCACAAAGGTGTTTGACCGCCATTATCAGTTTTCGGGGAACAGGATGACCACACGGGATAGTCGGGCCAAGGTCCAGTTCACAGGAGTACAGAAGAGAATGAGGGAGGTCGGCGGACTTGGTATTTACCACTAGTCCAGAAGAGCGTAGAGGCTTCTCTTCGTCGCAAATGGGATTGGATGCGTCGATGATTGGACATGTATGAGTAGATTAGCAGAGAGAGAGGCTCTCCACATCGCCTCCTTTAGTAAGTACACCGTCAATTGCAGTTAACACGAAATGCCGCTACAGAGGAAGCCCGTGAGGAAAGAGTCGTCTACCCAGGGAGAGATGTATCTGATGAGAGTTACAGTGCCTTGTGGACTGCAAATATGAACTATGTGCTTGGGGACGGCAACTGCCTGGTCACAGTAATGTGCGTAGATATGTACAGTCATGCCGTCATGAAGTGATGAGACCAGCCCCTTGCTTTGTAGGCCAGTCGAGACGAAAACTCCGGTTATAAACATTGAACAAGAAGACAAGGGTATCAAGTGGTCTTAACCGGGTTGTATCCTCTAAACATATCGCAAGGAAGGTAATTGTTCTCAATAAAAGGTGTAGCGGCCTGGAAGCCGGCAGCGTCTGGGAACGACGCGTCAGTGCAGAAGGGGCCCAAATTGGAGTTGATAGTTCCGTGCACCGGGGCTGGCTCGAACATGCCCTGGGTCAGGGAGGTGTTGAAGAGCCGAATTTGCTGATCGCAAGTTGAGCCGTTGGCGAAAATGGGCTGGTTGACGATGGTGTCAAACATGGCCAGGGTGTACGGGATAGGCTTGTCTGCTGGCGCTCGTTGCATCTCGAGAGCAATGTATCTCCCATCGGCGGAGCCGTTGAAGTAAGTGCCGCCTTGAGGAAGCACGCCATGGGCGTTGCAATCTGGTGTGAAGGTGGCAGCGTGAACTTCCGTGCCGTATGCTTGAGAGCCGGTGACGGCGTAAGGATTGCTAGCTGAGATCAACTGCTCCGGAGCCCAGCGAAAGTTGGAAGTTCCGTCGCCTAACAAGTCCAAAAATGGAAATTCGAAGCCAGCTTTCTGTAAGATGACGTCTAAGTTTGTATGTTCCCCGAACAACACCTCCGGAGAGAACTTACGCTGAAATCGGGGATACCGAAGTCTTGAAACCGGATGTCATGGTCGTGTCCAGCCTGAACTACGACAGGGTACATGCCGGCAGGGAAGTTTGGCATCACAGCTCGAAGGTTGTTCTCCAAGATTTTGAAGGGAACCATCTGACGAGCTGTCGTCATCGGGATTGGAATGATGGCCATGGTGAGATTCAGAACGCCTGTTGCGTTATTCGGGTGCTGGTTCCAGAGGGGATTCGGTTGGTCCACGTTCGTACATGTCGGCGGTGTTACTTGTGCCGCAGTCGTCTGCATCTGAACACCAAAGACCACCAGCAGGGCCGCGATGGAGGCTTGGACGAGGTAGGTAGAGAGCGGCATGTTGAACCAAGAAGGTAGACTCTCGGGGGCGGGAAGAGAGACCTTGAGATCTGGACGAGGCCACGGGGATGGTAGGAGGTTGACCATCTTTATGAGCTCTCAAAGTAGAGCTGTGAGGGAGTATTCGGCGATGAAACATCCAGATGCGAAGAGATGGCACCCTGGCGGCAGATCCGGGAAATGTACTCAGCGAGGTTACGGCACCGCCTTTTCAACACCGGTGCCGCGTCGATCAGTGATGGGCACGCAAGTTCCCGACGGCACACCGCGGAGTTCATGGCGGGTTGGATGTGACGACGATCCGTCCACGAGCCGACAACAGGAAACAAGACCCTCCCGTGATGTCGAGGTTGACCGTTGTCTGGACTGGGCAGCAACCGGGATAAGAACGGATGCGACTATGACCAAGAGGACTGGACCTGGGACGACGGACCATCCCCGCACGGATGGGATGAGTCCATGGCTTGTGTCGAGCTTCGTCGTGAGTGACAGGACTAAACGACGGCGTGGGCTGCGTCTTCGAAGGGATGGCCCATGGCTCGGAAACGAAGAACCGGATCCATCTTTCAGGAAGGATGGACGGATGGAGTGGAGGCGGTCGACACGCTTGACAAGGGCCGCAAACTCTGGCGTTCGGGAGTGAGAGAAGCCAGACGCTCAGCTGCAGCCACAGGCTCGGATGGATGGCGTTCCGGGCAGTTGGGAAGACCAGCGTGATCAGCCACGGACACGGAAGGCCGAGGGACCGGCCGAGCGAGGAATGGAAGTGGTCCGTCCCATATGTGCATTGCTCGTTTGGGGCGGAAAATATTTGACCACGCGAGGGATTTACTGTAGTACGTACAGGGCGATCTCTTTAGCTCGGAAGCGGTGGGAGGCTTCTTCACGCTCCAGGTGAGCGGTTGGTGGCTTCGTTGGCGAAGTCTGGTTTTCCAGCCATCGTTGTTCTGACTAGGCGCTTCGTGACGGCATTGGCTGGCATCATGGTGTGGTGTTGGAGAGCGTTCGTCTCTGCATGCTGCAGTATGGAATGGCAGACTTGAATGACACGCGAGTTCCTGGATGCCCTTGGTTTGGTGTTGTTGACAGGCACCACGAGGCACGTGAAAAGACTCAATGAGAGACAAGGAGGGCTTTCGTCCGTCGTCGGAAGGCTGCGGGTGTATTGATGGTTGATGCAGATCCGAGGTTTCAAGTAATTAGCGAACACCCCGCAGAATCTCGCCGCCCGCGTCAGAGGCCTTCAGTGGCGGTCAATAGGTAGGTGCCTCGGGTAGGAAGACAACCTAGGTACGTATGTTTTTCTAAGGTATGTTTTTTTTTTAGGTAACCCAAGCTACCTTCAACCGCGAACGGGATCAGTTGGCCTCCACCATCTAGGGGTCTTCATCCACGGAAATGCCGCAGGCCAGCAACTTTCCAGCAGCACCATTGGATCCGGAGCTGCAGGTCGACAGGGTCGGACGGGTTTATTTATTTCCATCGAATATCAAGATAAGATGCTTGAACCTGACCTGCAGATGGAGCTGCAGGGCACGAGCACACTGGCACAGGCACGGGATGCACCTCGACACGTTGAGAAATGATGATTTGCAAAATATTTATTCCAATTTTCCCAGACATTGCAGATACTACATTATGCATAAAGGACTTCAAGTAAACTTGATGCAGCCAGCCCTCCATGGCGATCCTCAGCGATCTGGGTTGAGTAGCACTTTCAACGACTTTTTAGTGTCTTTAAGGTTCCGTGGCGGGACCTGGGGTCCCTGGGACGGACGCTATCGCCCGGAACTGAGCTTCCCGGCATGAGCTCATCTCATTCCATCTCATCCGCGTAAGCTTATCTTCTGGTGCCTCTCTAGCGGTGTGAGCGCAAAAAAAAAAAAAAAAAAAAAAAAAAAAAAAAAACACCCCCCCCACCAGCCACCTGCGTGTCTTGTAGTCC